>VXAB01004353.1:1045-19324 GCA_013399175.1 Odontophorus gujanensis | reverse complement strand
TATATATATATATATATATATTTTAAGCTAGTGCCACAAAATTTGCCCATCTGCTCCTCAGTCATCAGACCAAAAAATTTCTAAAAGCAAGCTCTGATAAGAACTGTAACTGAGACCACAGTTTTAATTAAAGTATGCATTTGAACTTTAAACTTTAAAACGTGCTCTTTAGCTTAGAATTCAGTATGTAGTTGTGTGCTCTGAATTACAGGTTTTTAAGATACTTTCACATCAGTGGCAAAGGCAAATATTTCCCAAAACCCAGATCCATAGAGTAGCAAATACTGAATATCCATACTAGCTGTTTAGAAAATAATACACAGTGACCAACTTTCCAGTAATCCCATGCAATATGCATCTCTGGAGCAAGAAGAATATATTGTTTCCACCAAATGACATCCAGAGGTCCCTTCCAAGCCTAACCNCAGGGACCAGGTGTGTTGAAAATCTGATTTAGACTTCTGAAAAGTGAGAGAGGAAGAAAGAAATCAGATTGTGACTCTTGACAACGTCACTGTGTTTAAAACTACTCTGTTTCCTACTCTGTTTTTGTAATCTACTGTCCAAATTAAAGTGCATGAACAATCAGCACCAGGAGGATCTAATAGTTCTTTCAAAGACTTGAACCCAAACTATGCATTTACAAAATGGAGGATTCACCAAAAAACTGGGTGCAGCCAAAAGTTGTATCACAAATATCCTATCCCCTTAAAATAAAGTATAAAATTCATTTCAGAGATAACCTAAACCTAGTCTTAGACCTCTTACCCTGACTTAAGTCTCTTTAATATTGTTTTCTGTGTGTGAATATACTTAAACTGCAGTCTACAGCTACAGGAATGGTCTAGAAAAAAACACATTTATGTTCCTATGAGGATGATTTTGTACATCAATTTTCTCACATTCTAATGTCTGTAATAATGGAGAAAAAAAAAAAAGTGAGATGTAATATCTACACTGTAGATGTGTTTCTGAGTGATTTAGGAATAGAATTGTGCTCAGTCACCGCCTAGATTGGCAGTTGCTTGAACACATCTACATTCAGTAATTGATTACAGCCATTATAGTGACATATGTGAGTGAACAAAACTGGGTTATTTCCTGAAAAGCAGGGGAAAAACAAGCAAACAAAAATAAACACACAATTTTAAACTGTCCTTATTATATCTCCTAAACTAATTCACAATATCATAGCAGGAAACACTCATATCAAGAAGTATTTAGTGAAGAGGTTATGGGAAATTCTTTGATTTCCATTCCTGCAACCTCTGTAAACCTTCACTGGCTGTAGATTAGAAAACTTGAAGAATATCAAATCATATTTGTTTTCAAATTGTCACTATGTTACCATGAAAGAAGTAAATAACTATAAAGAAGAACAGACTTTTTTTGTATTATTTGTTTTATCTCTCTTCCATGGTATTCAAAATCTTATGAAAGAAGCGGAATACTTTTTTGGCTCTCAATGCTCATAGAAGTACAAACTTACAAAAATAAAACAATAACCTTGCTCACAGANAGAAGAATATATTGTTTCCACCAAATGACATCCAGAGGTCCCTTCCAAGCCTAACCATTCTGTGATTGGAAATGAAAAAGAAAGAAATTTGCAGGACTTTCAAAAAATGTCTTTGACATTATCTCAAGTCATTTGTAACTGTTAACAATCTGATTTTGGCAGCTTTTCGACTAAAAAATTTTGTGAATACTGCTAAAACAAAACTCAAAACTACCAAACAGTGCAAAGTCACACACAGACAAATTGATGCTTCCACAGAATAATGACCATGATCTTTAGTGGCTGGCAACCTTGCAAGAGGATGAATTGTTAATGACAACTAACAGTCTCAGACATTACTTTGAGGCATTCCTTTTAGCTCAAGCAAATTCTCTGTTGACTTTATTTGCAGAAATGCTCAAATGCCAACAAAACTGTCAGATTTTAATGACACTTTGAGTAAAAGGACTGTTTAAAAACTACTGTGAGCTTCTAGAATATGCAAGGAAACTCTCAAAATTTTTTCATTAGGATTGCTAGTGTATCGCTGAGGAGCATTCAAGAAACATTGACCATTCAGGGATTTTTGAAAAGTTCAGTCACTGCACAGTATTATTAAATGAAACAACTTCTGATACCTTTCTAGGAGTAGATTTAGGTGCATTTTCAAAATCACTATTTCAGGTTAGCATATCTTTCAGACTTTAACTAACAGGGAATTAAATCTCAGTGTTAGAATACATGCTGGGTTAGAAGTGACAAAAGAGTTACATTGTTGACAAAGGATTCTCTAAAATACTTGAATATTAAATATTAAATTGTCAGATGATATGAAGTCCAGAATGTTAACCAGTTATAAAGTATGAGTATGCATATGAAGTAATCTGAAATCAATTCTCAAGTGGTTTAAATATATTATAAACTTTTGAATCTGAATCATATGAAGCATGCTTTACTCTTGACCTATGAAAGCTTATGACATACTACACAGAAGAAATGTGGGTAACCTTAATATATTTTCAGGTTTTGATTTTTACAGAAAAAGTAACATTGCAAGTCTTTCAAAAAGATAGATTTTGAAGAAAATTTTCAGATAAGCCTTTCCACTTAGAATAAAGCTATCATGATGAACAAGGCTTAAATAACATGTGAGGCTGGGTCTGCTTCAACAATGTTGAGAAAGGACTTATTTGCAGAGAATCTTCTGTTTTCCTCAGTCATCTGCCTGTCAGATTAGATATCTGTCATATTTCCAAACATCTTGACTGGTGAACTTAGCATTCTGGTTTTTATAGTCTTAATCTTGAGGCAAATTGATCTTCATTAGAAGAGGCACTTATTTTTGTTTACAGCTTACAGTGGAGTTATTCCTCAATTAACACGGATAGACAGATGCTGAAGTAGCTAACATCCAATCAGGCAAAGAATCAGTGGGTATAGGGAGGCAGGGAAGGAGTTATGGGGGAAAAAAGGAAGGGAATATCATACAGAAGAAGTGTACTGGTGTTGAGTGATGCTATCTCGATTATTCTTTCTCAAAGTAATTGATTCCATTAGGAACTGTCAGTTTTCTGCTCTCCACCTTTCATCTCTGAACAATCTTTGGTTCCTCTCAGAAGAAAATCTGCTTATTATTTTTCACGTGCAACACATTTATGCAGAGACATAAAGCTGAGACTGGCTTAACTGGAACTGAGGTATGTAAACTGGTACTGCTTTCCACTTGTGCTCATTTAAGAGCTGAGAAAACTGCTTACCTTTCTGGAATGAGTTCTAAAGAAAATGAGGCATGCGTTATGTGCATTTAAACTTTAGCAACTCTTGTTGGATTACAGGATCACTACAGCTGGTGTCATTCTAAACAGAAAGTGTTCCAGCTTTGTCCTTGGGCTCTGACTCATAAATGATGTGCTTGTGATGCTGTGAGATCATGAACAGTCACTAATTATGACTGATTATATTATCTTACATATGTTTCAGCATTTTCTAGTTCACTGAATACAACTTTAGGCTCAAAGAATATAGCTTATTCTCCTTAAAAGGAGAAAAAAAACATAAAATAATCTGTTCATGTTTCTTAGGTTAGTAAATAAATATTGGAAATTGAATATATATTATGTATTTCCTATTCAACTTATTTTTCAAAGACTTCAGTCCACCTAATTTAGCATGGAGCTATTTTATGCCAAGACTTTAATAATATATCTGGGGAACACAGAATTGCTAATGTGAGTTTCTTTCATTTAAAGTAGTAACAAAGCATCAAGTTGGAGTAAGACTATATATACTGAAACTAGGAGTAGATGGATTTTTTATTATTATTATTTTTAACCACAGGAGACTATAATTCATTTGAAGCATTACTATTAGAAGATTTGGTTAAAAATCTTTAACATAATTCTTAGGCACTTCTGAAGGTCTACATAGGATATTAGACACTTTATGGCTTTAAGAGAATAAATTAGAAAATGTAGTTACATGTGACAGCAATTTCTGGAAAGAGGATATGAAACTTTCTGATAAACAGTAATTTTTTTTTTTTTTATTTTTTACATTGTCATTGTTCCAGCTGGGATGGAATTGTTTTCTTCAGAGTGTCTGGTATGATGCTTTCTTTTTTTTTTTTTTTTTTAGGAGAAAACAATGTTGATAAGTTATAGCTGCTGTTAAACAATGTTGGCACAGAGCCAAGACAATTCTCAATGAATGGCCCAAGGAACTGGGAGGAAACAGAATTAGAGCAACTGACTTGAACTCGCCAAAGGGATATTCCACAACATATGACATCGTGCAGAAGGAGTTTTGTAGGGATTGGGAGTTCATTTTACTCTTTTCCACTCCGGGAGCTAGATGGGCATTGGTTGGGGGCTGGTGAGGAATTAGTTGTGCATCACTTGTTATATACATTCATACATATATATATGCATAGTCATAACTAATATCCTTTTCCTTTTCTCTCTTAGTAAATACTTTTATCTCCACTTGTGAGTTCTACTTTTTTTTTTCCAGTTATCTCTACCATCTCACTGGGAAGGGGGAGAGTGAGTGTGCAACTGTCTGGTTCTCAGCCACCTGATGGGTTAAACCACAACAGCCAATTAAAAAAAAATATATATCTCCTGATTCTTCTTTTGCAATTATTTCAGTCTTTCGAATCAGACTCCACTTTCCACATCTTAAATCATCTGATTGCTCAGCTTCTAGTTATTACATCCTTTACTCATCTCTCATTTATGAGAGCCAGAAGGCTCACTGTCAACATCAGGGATAAGATCAGACCATCTTCTCTGTCTGGAGAACTGTCTGCTGGAATTAAAATAAATAAAACCAAGACAATGTTAATGGTACTTACAGTAGATTTAGTTTAAAATGTACTGCTAATCAATTGGGATTTATTTAAATAAGGTATGCTTTACTTTATAGTAAAAGCTTTCATAATGACAATGAACTTTTTTACTAAACAAATAAATAAATAAATAAAGTCTGCATCTATTTTTAATGAAAACAAAAAGTAGTACAATACTACCAAGGATTTCAATTTAATTCAATTTGACATACAGTAACCACACTTCTAAAGTTATTAGTCTACTTGTGTAGTTTCCCATGATTACTATTCTCCCACCTGTTCATTAAATGAGAGCTTGTTCTCTGTCCATGTCTTTTCATTTCAACTTAAGCCTTCTAGCAAAGCAAAGAAAAATAAGATCTCCAAAAATTGTTTTGATTTTGATTTTTTTAAAGTTAAGATTATATAAATTGCACCCTCATTCTGAGTAGATTAAGAATAATAAAACAAAAAATAAATAATTTCATTGTCTATTCTGATAATATTATTTTAACTCATTTCTCATATGTTTCCTTGAAATGAAATAAAAATACCCTTTAAACAATATCAAACATATTGTCTCATTATTGGGAGTTTAATACTAAAGAACCTTAATGGAAATTTTCATAAATGTCAGCAACATTTAAAATTACGTATTTAATGCACAAGAAACAGTACAGTTATATTCAGAGTACACCAACGGTAAAATTAAGACCATATTTGTTCTCCTTTCATGTTAGAAATACTGTATTTTCCTTCAGTCTTCTCTCACTACATATCAAAAATAGATACAATCGAATAATCATTAGTATTAATATAATAATATAGTTACATCTGTATTTTTCATTAAGAATAATTCTAACCACAAGACAGCTGTTTAAAACATCATTTTATAATTTACCTTTAGGGCACTCATCTATTATTTTTTCAAGCATACACTCATTATTAAAATCATTTGCAATGAGACCTCCACAGATTTGTAGTGCGTAATGAGTAATCAAAATCAATGTTTAATTGCTATATGTGATGGTTTGGGGAAAATAAATAAGTAACAGTCTATGCACAATTTTTATGTTAGAGGAGTTTTGTTCATTTTTTTTGTTTTCCTTCTATTTTATTTTCTTTTAAGGAACACTCGCACTAAATCTACCTGAGCTTGAAGCCATTTCCCTTTGTTCTGTCACCATGGACCCTGTCAAAGAGTCTGTCCCTTTCTTTCCTGTTAGCTCCCCTTTATGTACTGAAAGGCTGCTATCAGGTCACCTCCTGGCCTTCTTTTCTCCAGGCTGAACAGTCCACGCTCTCTCAGCCTGTCCTCGTAGAAGAGGTGTTCCATCCCTTGGATCATTCTTGGGGGCCTTCTCTGGATTTGCTCCAACAGGTCTATGTCTCTCCTGTACTGAGGACTCCACATCTGGATGCAGTACTCCAGGTGAGTCCTTACCAGTACAGAGTAAAGGGGAAGGATCATCTCATTCTACCCGCTGGTCATGCATTTTTTGATGCAGCCTGGGATATTGTTGGCTTTCTGTGCTGCAAGGGCATATTGCTGACTCATGTCCAGCTTCCAATCTACCAATGTCCCCAGGTCTTTTTTCCGTGGGGCTGCACTTAATACTTTGGTAATGGGGGATGCCTTGACCCAGGTGCAAGAATTTGCACTTGGTTTTGTTGAACCTCATGAGGACCACCTAAGCCCACTGTTCAAGTCTGTCTAGGTCCCTCTGAATAGCATCCCATCCCTCTGGTGTGTCAACCACACCCCACAGCTTGATGTCATCAGCAAACTTACTAGGGATTCAACCCCAGTGTCAGTGTCACTGATGAAGATATTAAACAGTATTGGCCCCAGCACTGATCCCTGGGAGACATCACTCATTACCGATTTCCATCCAAGTAATGAGACATTGACCACCACTCTCTGAACTCTATCCTGCAGCCAGTTCTTCTGCAGAACGGTCCACCCATCAAATCCCTGTCTTTCCAATTTGGAGAGAATGATGTTGTGGGGTACCATGTCAAAGGCCTTACTGAAATTGAGATAAACGACATCAGTGGCGCTTCCCTTGTCCATTGATACAGTGACACAATTATAGAAGGCCACTAGGTTGGTTAGGCAGGATTTGCTTTTCTTGTTCTTTCTGCAATCCTTAGCCAAGTTCTGTTCAATCAGGGCTTTTCTGACCCCATAGCTACACAGCCTAGCAGCTTCCTTATGCTCTTTCCCACAATGTCTTGTTTCCACTGCCTGTGCATTTTCTTCTTACTCTTCAGTTTCACCAGAAGGTCCTAGTTCAGCCATGTCAGCCTCTTGCCTTCCTTTCATGACTGCTACATCTTAAGGATGGAGAGCTCTTGCACGCTGAAGAAAGCCTTCTTAAATATCTGGCAGCTAACATAATCAACTATATATGATCCTAACTAAACAGCCCTTAATTAATAGAGAGGATTTAGTGCTCACTCTCAGTGTCATCTGGATAGAGATTACAAGAATATATTTCCAGGAAAACATTAGCTTCTGAAAAAGCTTGAATACTTCTTTGGGTAGTCATAGGATAAGATAAATGTAGTGAATTTCTCAAAACAGAGAAAGGTGATTAATGCATGAATTTACTCAGGTAATATCCAAATTCAGGAGTTTATTAGATGCTGCAATTAGAATAAATCTATAATTATTATTAATGCAACTGTTAGACATCTTTCAGATAGCCTTCTTGTAAAGACAAGATTCCATGGACTCTAAAACAAGTATTTTGGACTCTCCAAACTCTTGCATATCCAAATTATGTGAACACAAGTAAAAAGTATAGCAAGGATGTGGAAATATATACACGTATACACATGTAATGCATATAGACCACATATTGCATCATTTGCATCATTACTGTGGGTAATATCTGGTTAAATAAATCTTCTGATGTTGTAGTTAAATATGGTACAACTTAATGAAGTAATTTCTGTCAACAAAATCACTACTTAAATAATTGCTTTGATTTTTGTATGGAAAGAAATAAACTCTCTTGAGTTAACAGTACTTCACCATGTGAAAATGTTAGTGAACATTAAAAACTGGAAGTGCTTGTCTGCCATCACTCTAAACTGTTTACTAATCCTGTTTACTAATCTACGCACTAAGAAATCACCACTTATTTATTAAGATCTTAAATACACCCGACTCAAAATGAGTAAAACTCACAATTATGTTGTCTTTCCTTCCACATTTGATAAGTGTTAAAGCTCACACACTCAGAAGTGAATTAACTGTTGTGGCCAGTGGCCAAGTGCTTCCTACCATTCTGGGTATGAGAATGCCATGAAGGATGAGATACATCTCACAGACGTAGTTGGCTACTTCACACACAGTTACTTTCAGTCTGCTGATTTACTTGGTGTAACCAAAACAAGAGAAAGTTTCCTTAGAATCTTGAGATTGGAAAAATATTTTTGTTTCAAAAATCACAGATTTCATTTCATTACTCAAATTTTCAATGCTTTCTGGAGTGAGACTGAAATTCTGATAAGCAAATATTGTTTGGATGGCATATATTTGTTTTTGATTTAAGTTATAAATTCATACATCTGATATTAATCACTTCTGTTTTGTCACTTCTTTGGCTTGGCAGCATTTCTGTGTATTTGTTGATTAGCTAAATGCTTGGCAGTAATACTAAACTACATTGTTTGCCTTTTCTCATTACAGAAATAAAAGTTACAAAGTTTAAATTAATAAGATTCATGATACACCAAGATACTTCCTAGAAGTTATTCATTCTCCATTCACTTTGTATCATTGTTTCGATGGTGAAGGTTAGGACTGAATGTTTACGAAGCAAGGTTTACTTTGAAGGTTGATTACTTTTTGCTTAGAGGAAAAATATTTATTTCATTTGTGATAGCATTTAAATAGTACAGAGTTAAACTGAGAAAAGACAGTTCAGATAGCATGCCAATTTTGAAATTTTACTTCATTAGGAATAAATAAATCTTTACACATTAAAATAAATATTCCTAAAAAATCTGTTATATGGTGTAAATGATATAAATTGCACTACAATTATTTGTATTGCATTTTTAAAAAGTGTAACTAAATTGAGAATGTAAATACAAAGCAAAACTACTAATTAAATTGCTCAGTAGTGTGACAACTTGCTGTCCTGAGTAAGGGAGCTCAAAAGTAGAGACCGGTCAGTCTCCGTAACACATTTGCATTGTATAAAGAAAAGATAAAACATATAAAAGACACAGAGTGGTAAATGTGCGTTAAATTTGCAGAAAAGTTTAATTTTGCTCTGATTTATAGTCAGTAAAGATCTTTTTTTAAAAAAAAACTTTTTCATATAATTGTAAACACATCAGAATAAGAGCATCTTCCCATAAAATTTACTGTACTCCAACCTCAAGCCTCTTACAGTGTCCATACCTAGATAACTATTTACTGTACTCTTGAATAGCCTTTCTTCCACTTAATGATTTTTCAGTCTTTTTACTAAAATTTTCCCATCCAATCATACTCCTCGTTACTCATCCACATCTTGAGCTCAGTTATATCTTTTCTACTCACCCTCGAATTTTGTGTCCATAACTACTGGATTGTTACAGCATTCAGGTTGTTAGGTCATTGTGAAAAGTAGAACAGATGGTCCATATTTATCTGAAGATTTAACACATATACCTGAGATTCATTTATGTTTCTAGAAAGTAAAGTAGAACACCCAGTGAGGTAATACAAAATTCCTTTAGAGATCTGTAGCTCATTCAAACCTTTTATAATTTAAAACACATAAGTTGTGGTTAGTCCTATTTTTTACTGATGTAGAAAGAGAAAAAATACACATCAAGAACTTGAAAATTCCTTTAAATAAATTTTTCTAGTGTGCCAGTCACTTCTTCAAGCTTCCTATTATTCATCAACAAACTTGTTGAGTGTTCATTCTGTCCCTTCATCCAGGTCATTGATGAAGATGTTGAACAAGATTGTACCCAGTACCGACTCCTGAGGAACACTAGCCACAAGCCTCCAACTAGACTCTGGGCCACTGATCATAGTGAGCTCTGTCAACCATCCTGTACTCAATCCACCTCACTTTCCAGTCACCTGTCCCATGCCTTCTATGTTTACCTATAGGGATGTTACAGAAGATAGTGTCAAAGGCCTTTCTGAAATCAAGGTACACCACATCCACCACTCTCTCCCACTTTACCCAGCTGGTCATGACATTGTAGAAGGTGACCAGATTGGTCAAGTGAGATTTCCCCTTGGTGAGCCTATGTTGACTACTTCTGATAACCTTTTTCTCTTCCAAGTTGCTTGGAGATGGCATCCAGAATAAGCTGTTCAATCTCCTTCCCTAGGACAGATGTGAGGTTGTCTGGTCCATAGTTTGCTGTGGATTTGTGTGTGTCCAATGCTATGTTTTGGATTTTTGATGAAAACAGTGACAACACAACCATGTTTTAATTGTTACGGAGCAGGGCTTGCACATAGCCAAGTATTTCTCAGCTTCTTGTGCTGCCCTGCCAGCAATGAGGCTGAAGGTGAACAAGCAGCTAGGTAAGACAGCTGACCCAATCTGGCCAAAAGGATATTCTGTACCATAATATGTCATGTTTAGCAATAAAACTGGGGCAAAGAAGGAAGAGATGGCATTTGGAGTGATGGCATTTTACTTCCAATAAACTGGAAATTTCTTCCCTGGAAGTAGCTGAACATCTTTGCTTGCCTGAACAACTTTTGCTTTACCTATTAAAATGCCTTCATGTCAACTCATGAATCCTCTACCTTTTGCCCCTTTGATTCTCTTCCCAGTCTATTGTTTTGCTCTATATTAATTTCTTGTTCTATGCTTTGATATACTTCTTCACAAAAATGTTCCAAACTTCAGCAATTTATTAAAGATTCCTCTCCTAGTATTTCTAATAATGATCTCTGTAGGTAAGAGATAAATTTTTTAAAAGCCATATCTAAAAGATAAAAAGCAGCAGGAGGAAAGAGTCAGTATTAGCAGCCAGAAAATCCAGATCTTGTATTTGCACATGGTAGTGTCATTATGTGCAAAAGAATTCTGCTGGTTTAGGAATGAGTGCTACATAATTTCATTTCAAACACATTTAGTTTGTTCATTCTGTTTCATTCTGAAGGAACAAATTCATTCTGATCATTTCATCTATGGCTGAGAAAATTGAACTCTAACAGATTGCAGTCCCAGAAGAAATTGCTTGGTGTTAGAGCTGCAAGTAATTGTTAAACTCCCACATGCCTCAGGGGAGAAAGCATGTCCTTGATTAGAAAAACAAGTTGAAGGGAGGAAGGAGGGAATGAGAGAAACTAGGCTTTCACTTAATTGATGTAGTGTTATTGCCCATTGGATGATTATGTCATATTTTCTATTTCTAAGTAGAGTAATTGTCTAATATTTAAAGTAAATATTAATATTTAGAGTTTATCCTTTCTTTTTTGTTCTACAGAAAGGTAGCTATACTTTAATTCAAAATGAACTGCTAGTGAACAAATAAAAACAGAGTACTAATGCACCTACTTTTATATACTTTTATTCTTGTTCAATTGCATAGTTCTGACAGCTCAGCATTAATGACAAGTAAATGCGTTCTCTTCTGAAAAGGAAATATATATGCTTGAAAATTAAATCCATAATTACAAGAACTGTTTGATGGTTTCTAAGATTGCAAAGAATATGATTATTTAAAAGTGTGTGAAAAAATATATTTTTCTAAAGTCTCATATTGTAGATGAGACTCATTTACATACTATCTTCCATATGAATGACAGAAGGAAAGTTGCAAAGGCCTGAATTCATTCAAAAAGGCAATATTATTATGTGATTGTTATTTTGGACATGACTGTAGGTGATGTGTATGCTGTGGCCACAATGATTTTTTAATTAATTACTTAAAAGTTTTTGTTGTCCATATTTGAAGATAAAAACTACTGTTACACTGGATCACCAGAAACCTTTGCAGTGTCTGAGCTGTCAGACTTTAAGCACATAAACCAATTTACACATATTAGGCATAAGAGGAAGTAAATAATTTATGGGCTAGAGTTCCACCTGGCTTAGAAAGCTTCAATTAGTAACAGATGAAGCTCCTCTCAGAAAAGAGGAAAAATTTCCTTTTAGGGAAAAAATATCTGTAGAATAGAAATCTTGACAGCACTGAGAAAGAGGAACCTGATTTAGAGAACCGACCTATATCTATCTGTACGTATAGAGTCTCTATCTGTCTCTATCTCACAGAATCACAGAATCACAGAATTGTAGTGGTTAGAAGAGACTTCTAAAGATCATCTAGTCCAACTCCCCTGCCAAAGCATTCTCCCTAGACCAGCTTGCACAGATAGGCATCCAGGTGGGTCTTGAACATCTCTAGAGAAGAAGACTCCACAACCTCTCTGGGCAGCCTGTGCAAGCACTCTGTAACCCTTACTGGGAAGAAACTTCTATGCACATTTGTATAGAACTTCCTATGCATCAGTTTGTGACCCTCCGTCTCCCTCCATTGATGAGAAGAGTATGGCCTTGTCCCTTTGTCTCTCACTCCTTTAATATTTGTAGACATGAATCAGATCCCCTCTGAGTCTTCTTTTTTCAAGGCTGAACAGACCCATGTCTCGCAGCCGTTCGTCTATAAGAGTGGTGCTCCAGAGCCTTTATCATCTTTGTGGCCCTCCACTGGACTCTTTCAAGGAGATCTCTGTCTTTTTTGTACTGGGGTGCCCAGAACTGGACGTAGTACTCCAGGTGAGACCTTACCAGGGCAGAGTAGAAGAGGAGGAAAACTCTTGACTTGTTGGTCACACTCTTCAATACAATGCAGGAACCACCTGGAGCACACGTGCCTGGCCATGTTGCTTTCCCAACAAATATCTGGATAACAGAAGTCCCCCATAAGAACCAGAACTTGAGATTGCAAGGTCACTTCTAACTGTTTGTAGAAGGCCTCATCAGTTTCTTTCTCTTGATTGGAGGCCAATAAAACACGCACAACAGTGTCTCCCACACTAGCCTACCCCTTAATTCTCACCTACAAGCTGTCCACTGTTGAAGTTCAATACATTCTAGCTGCTCTCTTACACAAAGAACAATTCCACCACCCCACCTTGCCATCCTGTCTTTACTAAAAGGCATGTAGCCATTCATGACAGCATTCTAGTCATGTGAGCCTACTCATCTCTTTTTGTATTTCTATTTCTACATCTCTATTATCTACATATATCTCTATAATTAGAATATAAAAATATGAAAATAATTTTCTATATCTAAACATAAAAACTACTTATTATGAGGAGATTATTAGAAATATATATTATATAAAATATATTATTACAACCTTCCTGTAGTAATTAGAGTTTCTGACCTTGACTTCTTTGGGACAATTAACCATCACACTCACCTAAACTGCAGGAATTTCCAAGTCTTGTTTCTCCACTGCTTGTGTAAAAAGGATAGCTTGACACATGGTGTCTCTCAAAGCATTTTCTTAAAAGACACATTGCTTTAGATAAGGAACTTCCCTCAGCTCTAGACTGAGGGATATATGAATCAAAATCCATAAAGTTCATAGAAGTATTATACTAATATCTAACAGGAAGGGGTTCACTTTAGGATTAAGGAAATCTGATGTCATGGTTCCATGGTTTTTCATTGGTATTCCATATCATAACATCATGCAGTGCACTGGGAGTTAAAGAATTTTTCCTTACTTAGACCTATCTCCCTACTTTTTCCCTTTGCCCCAAACTATTTCCAGGGCATGGATCCATGGGTCCCTTCACCCACTTGTCACAGAGATCAAGCTCAACCATGACACCTGATTCCTTTTCCTACATTCCTTCTACATTCTTTGCCATTTTAAAATGATAAACATAATGCAAGACGTCCTTAGATCTGCTTAGACCCAAGTATAAGTCCAAGTTAACATTCTCTAAATTTATGTTCCTAAAAATCACTGTTACTTAGGCTTTTGTCTGCTCCCCATAGTCTTTTAAGTACCTCTTAAAATATTTATTTATCTGTTGGAAGGTTGGTTTTGTTACGTTAACTTCATATGTTTGTATATACACACCGTTAGAAGTATTTACAGTTTGATGAGTAGAAAAGTTAACATATCAGTTCAGATAATATTTAATTCTTTGGGTATTCATTAGTCATAACACTTCAAAAAAATTTTAAAAAATAAGCAGCTTCAGCAACTCTTTGAATTGCATAATTTCAACCACACACTACACTGACTGGATTGTTTATGGAATTGTCTTGTTTTAAGAATCGTCTACATTTTCAGTACCTGATGCATCATTATTATCCCCATCAAGAGCAAATATATCCATTTCCAAATGACTCTTCCCTTTCACAAATGCATGACAAAATAAAAACTCAAAAGTTCTTAAGAAATATTAAGAAAACAGTCAAACAAAATAACAGCAACGGGATCCAATTTTCAAGCTACCCATCTTCAAAAAAATTTCAAAGCAGAATTAACTCAAATGTAGAAACTGAGTGACTTCAGCTGAAGAGGGAATTAAACCAAATGCTCTTGAATTTATCCTGAGTACAGAAAACTTACAAGCACATTCGTAGACCATTTATACATTAATTTTCAGAACAGAAAATTCTTCTATCAAAATAAAAAAAATGAAAGATTTTATGAAGGATTTCCTATTCTTATTTGTGCATAAAATGCGTATTGAGACATAATGTACCTTCCTAGTCATGTTTTGGGTAACTTTGTCATTATTTGCTAGGTTAAGACCCCAGTGACTGGAAAACGGGAAACATCACTCCCTTTTTTCAAGAAAGGGAGAAAGGAAGACCTAGGAAACTGCAGGTTTTTGTCTGGAAGAGATCCTCTTGGAAGCTATATTGAGATGCACACAACATGAGAAGGTGATCGTTAAAACCAAAACAACTTCATCAAGGGCAGATTACGCTTGATCAACCTGATGGCTTTCTGTGATGGAGAGAAGACATCAGTAGATGTAGGTCTCCCTGCCCCATTAGTCATGGAACTGGGCCAAACTGTCCTGTAAACTATTTACAGAGGTAAATGTGGACAGGACTGAAAAGTGATTCCGAGTACAAGGTATTGCACTTAGGCCAGAGCAATCCCAGAAATGTCTACAGTCTGCGAGAACTTACTGAGAGCAGCCCTGTAGAAAAGAAACTGTAGGTTCTGGTGGACGAAAAGCTTGACACAAGTCAACAGTCTCCATTTGCAGACAAGAATGTTTTCTGTAACTTGGGCTGCATAGAAAGAGGGGTGGCCAGCAGGGAGAGGGAGATGATTGTCCTTCGTTACTCTGTTCTTCGTGAGGCACCATTCAGGGGCCTACTTTCAGGCTTGGGGCCCTCAGCACAAGAAAGACATTGAGCTAGTAAAGCATGTCCAGAGGATGGCTACATAGATTATCAGAAGGCTGGAGTGCCTCTCCTGTGAAAAAAAAAGCTAAGGGAGGTAGGCTTACTCAGCCTGCAATAAAAGAAGGCTCTGGGGAACCTCATTGAGGCCTTCCAGTACTTTAAAAGGAAATAGAGGGAGAGAGGGTGCAATGTTTACATGGTCTGATAGTGATAAGATGAAGGGGAATGGTTTTGAACTCATAGAGGGGAGATTCAGATTAGATATTAGGTGGAATTGATTTATTTATTCAGAGGGTGGTGAAGCACTAAAACAGGTTTCTCTGAGAACCTGTGGATGCCTCATCCCTTGAGGTGCTCAAGGCCAGGTTGGACAGAACCCTGTGTGTTATCATCTAATGGTTGGCAACCCTGCAAGAGGGTAGGAAATGGATGGTCTTTAAGGTCCCCTCCAACCCAAGCCATTCTATGATAGTATGATTCTGTGAAAATATCATTTTTGATTTAAAATATTTTCCTGGTATTTCATTTATTTGCTTCAGAGCAAATACAACAGTGGGACCCATATGTTATTTATATCAGGATTATGTAGTACAGCAGCTTTTGTTGAAGACTGGAAAATTCAGTTTCAATTTGACTCCCTCTGAAACAAACACCAGTAATAGAGGGCTAATACTTTTTTTCAGTGAAGCTAGAATGGAAAATTATTTATTCATAACATACCACACAAAATTCATTAGCACAGATGTTGCTGCCTGCACAAAGAATTCCAAATGAACATGATGGGTTATAAATTTAAATTAAAATTGATTGGTAATCCAAATCTTAATGACTGCAGAAACAGTGCTATGTAAAGTCAAGACACTGTGTACAGTATTTCTCTCTCATACACAATTTTAAAGATTTCTGTAGGTATAGCACCAAAAATAAATCTATGAAGTTTTTTCAGAAATAAGGAATAACACAGAAATGTCATTAGGGAACCAAGAACCCATTTAATAAACCAACTTGCCAAATGGACTATTCTCTGCCAGCGGGAACTGCTTTGTTTCCACTAGTTTTTCCTTAAACATAAATTCTGTTTCTCTGACATCATTTTCACTAGCAGTTCAGCAATGTGTATAATAGCGTTAATATATGTTAATATATTTGTTTAAATACTTAAGATCGTGAATTAATCTATCAATTTCCAAAAGCAATATACAAATCTACAGATACAGGCAATTCACTAGGCTGCTAAAGATTATTTTAATAAAATGGGCATATATTTTTAGTTTTTATTTGAACTCTCATTGGTTGGCCTGGCTTTCTGGAATCATAATCACAATTCATGCTTTTATCTCCATCTCAATTGCAATAATAAGTTGTTAACTATAATTTGAGCATCTTTTATACAGTTATTAGTCACATGTTACATTTGAAACATATTCAGAAATTACACTGGGGTCAAAGTGTATCTCTAAGAGCAAGACTGTAGTTTGAATACAGAAGTACAAGCTACACCTGCTACTACCATGTATTTCAAAGGGCTATTTTCTGAACTTCTGAGCTCATCTTTCTTTGGAACAGACAATTAATGACACTTTTAGTTTTTAACTGAGATGATGTAATTATATTTAATTTTGTGACTAATTCATCTGCATTGCCAATTACAATTATCTTGACCATATGGTGCAGCAAAGTTATTTTAGTTGCCTTCTGAATATATATTTCAATGATGAACCTACTGAATATATATTTAAGTGATGAACAGATAATAACTGCTAATTTGGGGAAAATATTAAGCTTGGAGAGATAAATGAAAGTATAAAGACTCAAATGTAAAGTGGGACAGGCATAAGAGAAAGGAGATACAAAAAGGAATGGTAAATCATCAATCTAGACGCCGACACTTTGCACTGACTTTGAAGAATAAGAAATAGCTATTTGATAACTTACGTGTTTAAAAATATGGAGAGGAAAACAGAAAGTTGAGTGAATTTTTTAGACATGAGTAATGGTAGAAGTGAATAATATGAAAATAGCAAATGTTGAAATACATAGTTTAACATAAATAAATAAAAGCTGTGTGACTATATAGATATTTAAAATAGCCTCTATAGACCTGAAGAAGAGGTTATGAGTAATTTGCAGATTTTATTATTGTGAAGTATGAGTCATCCTTGAAAAGGGTAAATGAGAAATCTCTATTATGCAAGCGTATAATTCTTTCTACATTTCATATATTTCAAAAATAAATCTATTTCAAATCTAGTTTTAAAGTAAACTTACAGCATTACAAAAAATAATTAAACTATTTTTATGTTTTATACTTCTGAGAACACAGTACGTAAGTTCTCAAGAAGATACAAAATACTTCTGAAATAAATAATAAAAACAAAAACAGAAATACGAAAATGTGTACAATTTCAAGTGGCTATTACTTAGTTAAAAATGTAAAAAAATGTTTTACTACTTGATATGCAATCATTAGGGCTGAAAGAAGCATAAAGATGTAAATCCACAGAGATAGAATTTCAGTATGTCAGTCCACTGGAAACGTTTAACTAATTGAATCATTTTTCACTTTTTCAATGAATTATGGTTGTACAAATTTTCCTGATCTGTCAATAATATAATAGCTTTGCATCATCTGTTAATCTTCTAGAGAACATTTTTTATATAACCAGTTTCATTGTGCCAGTGGTAAATAGGTGGAGCATTGGCTGTTTTGCAGTCTTTACACTTTACATTCCAATTGAAATTTAAGCTCTTCCTTCAGCTGAGATTCTTTTTGGTTAGCTGACTTCTCAGCTAACAATATGCACAGCCAGCTGCTTAAAATTTCTCTGTAAAAGCTCAGTTTTAGTTTTTATGTTACTTTTTCCACAATAAGAGCAGAATTTGAAGTCCCTTCAGTTCTACTGCTATGGGAGAGGAAAAAAAAAGAAAAAAAGAAAGAAATAGATTTTGGCAAAAAGTGTACTATTGGCTATTCTATGATATGTACATGGTGTATACAAGACACCTATCTTATTTATTGGTTAATTTACCTGGATGATGAATATCTTACCTAATAATGAAGAATCCCTTTCAAATGCTAATAT
>VXAB01004352.1:0-48768 GCA_013399175.1 Odontophorus gujanensis | reverse complement strand
AACCATTCCATAATTCTATGATTCTAAGATTCCTTCAATAATGCAGTTATATATTTAATTTTGTGCAAATCTTTGTCAAAGACCTAACAACATCCTGGGTTTCTGTATAATATAGATGATGAAAAAGAGGTTAACTGGAATGGTAAAGATTTTGGAATGGTAAAGTGAAGTATTTCTCATGACCTTACAGCTGTCCTAGAAGTGATGGTCAGCAAGCTGGCTTGACACCCTCTGGATCAGTGTTCACGTGTTTTCTCATATAGACAGAAATTTCTTCTCACTTCATGACTCTACAGTAAAATATTTCAGCAATTTGAAACTTCAATCCTGCAAAAAGGCCATTTACAATAACAGTGGGCAAATTTATGAAAGATTTATATCGGAATGACAGAGATCTGTCTTTCTGGATCAGATTTTTTGTAAGATATGCAAACTGTACAGTATGCTTAACCTGAAGGATCCTGTTCTCATCTCATCACTGCAAATAAATAATTCAGCACATCTACTGGAGTGTGTTGCAAATCCAAACCCACTGATGAGTTCTGAGACACTGTTCTTATTGAAATCATGTTTCCTTTGAGTTGATTCAACTCGTGGATCATAAAACCATAAAACTCTTCTGGGAAACACTCAACGTGTCCAAATTTCATATTCCTATATTTTCTTCATAAAATGATCACCTATTTATAGAAGTGGTTTGCCTGCAAGCCATGGCATGCAGCTGAGATTCTTTTCCTGTCATTCGTTTTATCTGACATCAAGGAATGTAAAACTGAAAAGTCAGTGAAAAGTAAGGGCTGATTAATATTGGTCTGTATTTCCACTCACTTTTCTCCTTCTCCAAATACCCAGTGGTGGTACCAGATGTAGTTATTACAAAACTCAGTGCAGTAGTGAGGCAATTTTCTTTTACAATGGAACCTTTGCTTTCACTACTCCATGAAAGCATGACAAGATCTGTTAAAATGACATTAAAGACGAGTTACCAAGCAAAATTAGAAAGTAGGTTGTATACAAAAGAAGAAAGTAGGGAAAATAATACAGAATCATAGAATCATAAAATATCCCAAGTTGGAAGGGATGTATAAGGATCAAGTCCAAATCCTGGTTAGAATGTTAATATGGTGAATTAAGAAACACAAAAATGAAACAAGTAGCTTTTTAGTCAGACTGTACTTTCTTCCTGTCCTTTCAGTTTTCCACCAGTTCAAGTTTTCTCTAAACATATGAATATATTTATAGGCATACAGTTATGCATACATGCATGAATATGCACATCTCTTCCATGGATGTGAAACAGCCTTTTATATATTACATTATACCTGTAGTAATATAACGGTTCCAGTTTAATCAAAATTTACATACAGTCCTTCACATCAAACTCAGATATCTTAGAACACAATTTTATATGGTGTTATTACAGCTAACAGTTGCAAGGAAATATATCTATTATCCTCTATGTGACTATTCTCTATTCTTTATCAGATTTGATTTTTATTACCAACAGTCATTTCACAAGTCTCATACTTTATTACAAGACATTTGTTTTCTATGAGGGAATGTTTTCTGAACTTATGATCTCATTACAATTAACAATAATAACTTGCAACATTGATTTCCAGAAATAAAAAAAAAAAAGTGTGAGAAAATAGATGTATTTCTAAACAATTAAAATTTCTGTTTGGTTGTGGTTTTGGTTTTGTTTTTAGCTTTTCTTTTCATTGTCTCTCAATTGGAAATGTTTCTAAATGTTACTGGAAATACTGTTTTTCAGATAGTCATTGAAATTCTGGAGTACCTATGAGGGAAGCTATACATTCTCAATCAGTTGAAAATAAGTGTGTGGAAAAAAATATTCTGCTGCTTCCAGACCCAATTCAATCACTGTAATAGTTTCTGAGACAGAAGAAACTTTATTCACATTTCATTCATGTGAAGAATGAGATAATCGAAGACTTTCATGGTAAATGAGCACCCCACAGGTACTGCAGTTTGTTGCAGCATACATAAGGCCTTGTTGGGTTCATTGCATGAAGTAAAAACTCTTAAATTGTATTTTTCCTCCAGGCATCAAATACATTTTTTTAATGGACTGAAGCAATAACAGGAGGGATTTTGCACCCCAGTATCATTTTTTTCTTTTGAATGATCTGATATTGGGGAACTTTCAATAATTCTCTTTTTTAAATGAGGTAAAATTTTCCTGTACAGCAGATACCAGGGCTCTCACTATCACACTTAAATCATTATTTCCTAATCAGACCAAGAAAAACAAAAAAGACCAACAAAATAGATGTTTTGTTTCTTTTTGGTATTCTTTGTGCCCACAACCTTTGTGTGGTTTCCAGTTTTAATTGAAATTCTGTTACAGTAGAGTTCAAAGGCAGAGTAGATTTCATCCAGCGTACTGCAGCAACAGCAACAGCACTGCCAGAGAGGTGTGGTTGTCTGACAAAGAAAAATGTTCCTTTGCTTTTTATAGCACGCCATTGTTACCAGCTTCCCTTTTATTGCAGTGGGAAAGATAGCCGCCACTTTAATGTTCAAACGTTGTGCCCATGAGAATCCCTTCTCAGCTGCTCATACCTTTTCAAATTGAATTCCACCCCCCACACCAAGACTGATCACCTTCACTCTCTGCTCAGACATAGGTGATTTGAGAAAGCTTGCATTAACAAAGAAATGTCATTAAATTAAAAACTGAAAAAAATGTAGAGCTGTAAACTTTCAAAAATGTTAGATAGTTTTGAAAAGTGGTGACTAGAATTTACTCTAACTTGACTTATTTGACCTTGCTTGTGTTTAACACTGATTGATTTTCATTCAAGACATGATAATACTTAGAAGATATATGATCTATATATACACGTATATGAGCAATAAGAAAAGCATGAAGAAAGAAACTAGTTATTTAAGGAAAGCCTTGCGTGGCTCAGCATTACCAAGAGACACGAAGGACTTCTTAGCAGGAAGTCTTTAATTTTAAAGAAATCTTTAATTGGCTTTTACACGCAATTCTTGTACTTATTTTAAACTGTCTGCTCTCACATTTTGAGTCAGTTCTAAACAGTACTAAAGAGATTATAGATATATTGTGTTTACAAAACACCACTTCTACAGAAATAGAATCTTTTAATATTTATTTAGTTGATATGATACTGTCACTGACAGATTTTATTTTGCTCATCATTAAACCAACCTAGAAAAATAAAATCTGAGGTACAATGGCATATACACTACAGAATTCAGCTTAGGTCTGACTATCAGTAATAGTGTTTGTACACACACCTGTATGGTATGGTCAAAGCTAACATGTATTTGTTGTTTCATGTAGCTCAAGTAATCTCATATAGAGACTTCGCAGCTCTTAAGAGTTCACTGACCCCTCCTCAAATCAAAAAGATTCTGAAAGAAATCAGAGAAATACTTCTGCTGTTTGTAATTCTAATACATTTCTGTGACATAGTAGGTCAAGAAAGATTAGAAGTTCATAGAATGTTTGTAATTTTTGTTAATGCCAGTTTTATGAAGGCAATTTGAATAAAGGTTGTTTCTGTTGCATTGGATATATTTTTTGTGGAGGTTAGATGCTAACTATGCAGTTGAATTTGGAATGGTAAACACAAAATTTCACACTGGGGATGAATAATTCAGTTTTTAAGTTGCTGGCAAGATAAGAATAAGTGGATTTCTGTCAAATGATCTTTATCTTATTAGTCAAGATAAAACAGAGTTCCAAAGACATAAACAGACTGTGAAGCAGACATTTCCCTTCTTACCATTTCCTTCACATTTTCGAAGATTCTTGCAAATCTGTCCAACTGAACTAGAGATTTTGTTTTGTTTTGCTTTTTTTCCCCGTTATGAGCTGATATTTTGTGAATGAAAGAAGAAAAATACTCTTACTTTGTGCATCAATATCTAGAAACCCTTCGCTTGTAAATTAGTTACAAAAGCAAAACAGACATACATTTTCACATTTTTTCACATGTAAAACTCCAGACAATATGTTCTATCTCTTATGAGGTATTTGAGTTTAGGTATCTTCATGATCATAGCTGATACACTGTTTTTTTCATTAATGAAGAAAAACTTCTCAGTCTCCTTTTACATCTTTAAAACTCCTCTTCCCGAAGTGACATCCTGTGAAGATACAGTGCTACCAAACTGTTTTTACTTCTCATTGAAGCTAATTTCCTGTCACAAGTATTGAGTGAACTGCATAGGAAAGATCCCTTCCTGAATGTGCTGTTTAAAAATACAGAAGATCTTGTGGGAGAAGTGACAGTAGTAGGTGGTTGTCTTGGCCACAGTAATTATGAATTAGTTGAGTTTAAAATTTTTGATGTAAGGAGACAAAAATGTGCCAGTCTCTTCTCCCTGGTAACTGATACACTGGAACCATGCAAAGGAACTTGGAATTGAAAAGCCTTAAGATTCCTTAGGATTTTTGAGGAGGAAAAATTATTCTATTGGTGTTTATCAATATAAATATTCAAAACTGCACTCATCTATCTTGTCGTAGTATAACATTTGAAGAGGGGTGTATGTTTAGGAAGAAGTCACCCTGAATTCTGAATTGCTGGCCTAACTCATCAGACAGACCATAGATGTTCTGAATTTCCATGTTTTGCTGTTATGGTTTTATGTTTTTTATTAGTAGTATTCCACATCATAACATCATGTAGTGCATTGGGAGTTAAAGAGTTAATGCTCCAGTTTCATGAATCATTGATAGTTCTTGGTATACCTGTGTCAGAAAAGAACTACACACCCCAGGGGACTTTGCATTGCTTTGCGTTTTTCCATTTTCCACTCAGAGGGAAAGATAGAACTGTTCACGTCACAAGACACAGGCTCTTTCTTTTTCACTAGCTATAGCCATCTCTCCTTCAGTGTTAGCATTAGACTTTTGGTTTTCAGACACTCTCATATTATTTGGTTTATTATCTTCGATTCCAATTATATGATATTATATTGTGTTATTTTGCATTCTGATATCTTACTTAGTAGAATAGCCTTTCTCCTCAGATCATTGTCACTGCCTTGTTTTTTAGGCCCATCTCCATTTTCCTTTTTTCCCTTTTCCCCTACCCCTTTCCTGGGGAATGGGTCCATGGGTCCCCCCACCCCAGTCATCATGGAACTGGGCCAAACCAGCCCGTAAACCATTGACTTTTACCTACTTACATAGTGTGAAACATGTTCCAATTTCAGCCGAATGCATATGGCCAAGCTGCAGTGAGTGATGGCGGCCAGAAATAAGATTCTGTGAAGATAGCTACACAAGCTTTGATTGGCTTCATTAAACATCCTCTTCTAGGAGTTTATGCACTGGCAGCAATAGTTAGAAGTTATAATTTTTACTCTGCTGAAAGAAATACAGAGAGACAGTTCTACAGATCACACAGGGGAACAGGTAACAGTACAAAACGAATTTTGACACTTTCTTAAGACTCAAATGCACCTGATGGTGATACTGTGATGGGTAAAATTCATATACTATCTTGTTTAGAAGAGCTTCAAACTTTGTGTCAATTAATATATAGGAAAGTCCAATGGGCACAATTTTTACATTAATTAATATTTCGCTTGTGCATATTGCAATATATCTAAACTGGGAAACAGCAGAGCTTCGTAAGAGAAGAGGGAACTTTCTACTAGATGTGACTCTACAGTACTGTGAAACTTGCAGTTTTTAAAGAGCTATTGTTGCCTCACTTTGTATTAGTTGGGCTATTTACATGAAAACAACGTTCATTTTATTTCAGAGTTCATCTGCTGCTTGTTCCCTGCCTGAAGTCAACATAATGCAATGTTTGTGAGATTTTAATCACCTCTACTCCAAACAATTATGAAATTATAAACAGAAGATTACAGTTTCAAGTGGGATTTAAGTGGCAGAAGATCATGAACTCCTAAAAGCAAAGATCCCATTATCATGCAAATTCTTCTATTAATGAAGAGAATGAAGTGATAAATTATGTCAAAAATCTAAATGTGAGCATCTTAATCATAGACAACAACAGGTCTTTCAGACAGGGTAGTGGTATGGGCCATAATTTCATAGTAAACGCATAATACTAACAATTATATTTCCATTGTTGTATTTGTAGTATATCTTTTTCTATTGGCAAGATTTTTATTTATTTACTGGAAAAACAGAATCTTACTAGGTTCTTTTTTTTTTTTTTTTTAAGATAATCTTATCATTTTCTGTACCTAGCAAGTTATTTTCAAACCTCATGTTTATGGCATTTACATCCAAGATAAGAAGAGCATCCATGATTTATACTTCATCTTCTCTCTCCTTCCAGTTTAACAGTGCTGAGGAAGTAAACAGCAAGCCTGAAATGTTCACCCTCAGAAAGACCTAGATAAGTGACCAACCAGCCTACACGTGTGCAAAATCCCACACAATGGCACAAGTGTTATCTAAATATACCTCAGCTAGTGATAGTGGAGGGAAGAGCTCTCTACCAGAATTTTGCTCTTTAATTTCTAAGGCAGGACAAAGGCAAAAAAAAAAAAAAAAAATTGACGTCAGCCTACCATCTCAAAGAATTAAAGCATCATCAAATGTATTTCTCTCTGTTTCACTGCTTCTCCTCACAGAGAAAATTTTTAAGTGCTCTGCTTTGCGTATTTGTGCAAAGTTCATTACTACCAGTCTGTCCTATCTGCTCAGCAACACTGGACAGCAGAGTAATTATGCTGCTCAGAAAGACTTGAACTCATCCATGTTGCAAATTAGGGTTGCTCTGTGAAATTCTGACACCTACTTGAAAAATTGTTCATTCCCACTATGCTGTCTGGACCGCATATATGATAAGGAGGTATTTTTTTCCTAGTTTCAATGAATTATATGTATTGTTTAAAGACCTCTACACAAGGTTCCTCTGAAATTGTTTTATATATATTTGTAGCATGCTTTATTTCCAGTAGCAAGACAGGTAGCCTGAGAGATCATGTCAGAGGTTGCATTCACTGTTGGTATAACAATGGGAAAACACAAGCAGCTGGATAAATTTCAAGCATTGTAATGGGCTGGTCAGGGATATGATAGAGCCCTCACCTCCAGAGGTATGTGGAAGATATGCAGGTGTGGCTCTAAGGATAACATTTAGTGATGGGATTCAGTAGGCCAGGTTGATTTTTGGATCTGGTGATCTTGAAGGTCTCTAGTTCTAAAGCCCTGTGTCTGGAAGAGGTGTTCTGGTTCAGCAAAGATGACACAGCTCAGGAGATAAGCATGGATCATTTTCTAAAACTGATTGTAATAAAGATGAAGTCACTGAGAGAAATGTGACAGTCTCAATTCTTCACATCAGCAGGTAAAGTTTTCAGGCAATTTTGCCTATAGTGATCAAAGTTAAAGTGTCCATAAAGCAGAATGGAGGTGAGAATAAGGATAAAACATTCATTATTCACTTTAAACAACTTAATTACTTATGATGACAACACTGTAATCAAGTGGAAAAAAAAGAAAAAGGCTTCTTCAGAATTGCATTCTTAGAAGATGGCTGATATTTGTAAGACGACAGACTTTTTGTATATTTACTCTGCTTACTAAAGTTTCAATTACTCTAAACATGTACCATGTGATGAGAGCAACTCAGCCTTCATAACCAGTTTCCAAATGCTGATAGGCATAGAGTGAAATTTTTCACATCAAAGGACTAGCATAAGATACACTATGACTTGATTTGGTAATTAGTGCTTGTTACCTTGCTTGTAGTCCCACCCTCTAACGTAAGTAAATACACAAGAATTAAGATACTTTGTTTCATTGTTGTTTTTCAGTTAAAAAAAAAAAAAGAATTGCTATGAAAATCTTAACTAAATCACTGAGATGTTTTAAAAATCCCTGCATTAGAAATCTAATAAAATAGAGTTTCTGTTCAAAATCTAACAGAAAGGAAGAGTTGTATCTCCAAAGTTTATTTCAGTGTTAGAATGCTGAAAATTAGGACTTCAGTCTCATTTAAAAATAAAGGTTTGGGGTAGATTTTTTTTTTTTTTTTTTTTTTTTGGAATTCAATCCAAATANTTTTTTTTTTTTGTGGAATTCCATCAGAATATATTCTACTCAAAATTTGCCTTCAATTTGACATATTTCATAGATTTTAACTAATCAAAACTATCTCTAAAGGTCATTGTATGGCAAAAGAACACAATGACAGTGCTGTCAAATGGGATACAGGCACAACAGATCAATAGCAGATAACAAGGAAGGAAAACTGGCTCACCCCTTTCAACAACCAGCAACAGAATCACAGAATTGCAGGGGCTAGAAGGGACCCCTAGAGATCATCTAGTCTAATATCCCTGCCTAAGTTGGCTCCCAAGACCAGGTTTCACAGGTAGGCATCCGAGCAGGTCTTGAACACCTCCAGAGAAGGAGGATCCACAATCTCTCTAGGCAGCCCATTACAGTCCTCTGTCACCTGCACTACAAAGAAGTTTTTGAGCACATTCATGTAGAACTTCCTATGCTTCAGTTTGTGGCCATTTCCCTTTGTCCTCTTGTCACACACATCTGAAAAGAGTCTGGCCTCATTACCTTGCCTCCTACATCTTAGACATTTATAGACAATGGTCAGATCCTCCTTCAGCCTTCTTAAGTGTGAACAGACCCAGGTCACTCAGTCTTTCCGCATGAGAAAGGCACTCCGGCACCAAACCCTGAGGAACAGTACTAAATACAGACCTAACAGCTCAACAAGCCTGACAGCCCAAGAGAAGTGCAATCACAACCCAGAGAGATAATACTCTCTTGGCTGCTAACCCTTAAATGAGGGAGAGGATGAGTTGATCCAGACTCCACTCCTTCCAGTCACTCAAGTGCCTTGCTTCCACCTGAGTTCCCTGGGCTGTCCATGCCTTCTCACTTGATGCTCAGTCATTGGTTCAGGCTGTGACCTGCCAATTCCGCTGCAGTTGTGTATTTGAAAGCACATGCAGTCCATTGTGTAAAGTCTTAATCCAGTGACAAAAGTATTCATAGATCTGTATCTTATTGTGTTTTCTCAGAAGACTACCAAGAAGTTTAACAATTTCCATCTCCTTCTTGTGGATTCTTTCCATGAAGATTCTCTGTAAAACTAACACTAAGAGCTAGAAGTAACTAATCCAGCTTTGGTCATTGTCAAAACAATGCTTTTTATATATCTGTCGCACAAATTAAATAATAATTATGGGTTAGGATTTATTGAGACTATAGATCATATGATAAAATCAGCTTTAAAAATATTCTTTCTTGACTGTCCCTTCTCAATACAAAGAATTGCACTGAGTGTACAGAAATCAGAAATTTAAATAAAATATATTACATGTATTACAATTTAATTGTTGATATGAGAACAGGCTATGACTTCTAAATGTAGTGATAGTGGATTCTAGCATTCCCCAGTTCTCAGCCATTTTTACCGTTACTGCTTCATTTTCTTATCCAAGACCATATAGTATATAAGCGTGTTTTTAATAATTTTATGGAGTCCTAAATGCAAGTATGATGTTTTAATGAGGACAAAAGGTGTAAAGAGACAGCAGTCCAAGTATTTTCTCTGAAACACTTACCAATTTGAGATACAGAGCAATGGAAATTATGGTATATTTTTCTCCTTTGCTGGATACTATTGCAACCTCCAAACGCTACACGGTAATTGTGAAGCAATAGACTTATATCATTCTCTGCTGCAGGAAGCAATCAGTGCACTGTAACAGACATAGTTCTCAATTATCTCTGCTTAGTGTCTCTAGCCAAAAAACAGCAACAGCAGTTCATCCTTGGTCAGGTCTCAGTTGGGACTGTGTAATTACCACAGTGGTGGATCAGAGGCAATTAATTTTGTTTCTCTTGCTTTAAAAATCAGCAACCATAAGAGAGGGGCGGGGCGGTAAGGTTTTTAATGTCAGAATACAATCCTGCACAGGGGTTACACAATTAGAATAAGAAAATGTCAAGCAAGAGAAACGTTAAAATAATACTACCTCAGCTTGTTTACAGTGGCAGAGCACTGTGGGAACAACACCAACTTATACATTATAATTTCAGGTTTCCAGCGGCTCAGGCACTGCTATTACAAAGCATTTTTTTCATTATTAAAGTCATCACGAAGTATTCTCTTTTCTACTGTAGCAAGCTTTGATGCTTGATGGTTATTATTCTGATCTCAGACTTGTAAATGATGATGTTACTTCGGATATGTAAACTATCATGACTATCATTCCTCACAGTGTTTACACAGATTCCCAATCATGGTGGTTTCACCCTAAGAAAAAAGACCTCTGAGTAGCAAGATCAGCATATGAGAGGTTTTCCCAACATGTTTCCAAGTGTTTTATTTTCAAAATAAGGAATCAATCACATTATTAAATCCTGCTATGAAATCTGTCATATGTATTAGTTGCAAATTAATTTGGATGATATGTAAGTTATATGTAAGTTATATACTTTTGCATGTACACTGAACTTCACAAAGAATAAAAAATAAATAAATACTGTTTGTGAAAAGGAGATATTATAGAGGAAGTAACATGAGATGCATGTTAAGATAGTTCAAAAATTTTTCAGCCATAAACACCAATTGTTTGTCTGTCATCAGCAAGTTCTCAGCAGAGAAATTAAACCTCCTCAAAAAACAATCTACAGTTTGCCTTGACCTCTTTTAAAAGCAATATCTAAAAAGAAGAATGTACTGTATGAGTAAGTGAATAGTAGATTTGTTAGCCACTTTTGAAAGAAGAGAGATTCTAAAATATGTGACAGAATCTTAGATCTAACATGTTATGTTCTAACACCCTTTGAAAAAAATGAAGTCCTTAATTTGACAGCGAAAGTATATGCTATTTCTGACCTATTATGATGCTCTTGAAAAAGAAACTACAATAAAAATGATGTACACGCTTTGCTAAATGATCCATTTCTATTCAGATAACAAACCTCTCTTAACATCTAAAAATGTTATCTCATCTCTTTGAAACTGAATGGGATTGTCAATAGACTCTTGCATGGGTGAATTGACTCAGGCTATTTCAGAAAAGGTTTATGAGGGAACTGCAGATAAATATACACAACATATGAGACAGGACTAGATTACATTTTCTCTGCTATGTTATACAGCTAATCCATTTATTTATTTTTCCCAAATTTTATTTTAGGTTTGATTTTTGCTTTGATTGGGTGTGGTTTTTAATATTATCCAAAGGCAATCAGATTCTTATGTGAATTCTACTACACTAAAATTTCAGGCTCCAGGCTTTTTTAACATCTAGTTTAAGGAGTCATGCATTTACCTTACTCTCTGATATCACCTAGAGAAGGCAAATAACCAAAAGTGTACTAGTCAGATATCCAGCAGTGACTTATCCTAAGGCTCTTATTTTGTATTTCCCTCATTATGGAGATCATACCAAATCACGTTAGTAGCAGAAGCATAGAATTGTTACAGTCTTTCACTTTGAAAACCCAGGTGTTGCACTGGCAGCTGTACCTGACATGTAGGAAGCTACACAAAGAGAGAAGTTATCCAATTCATTTGTGGTCAAGGAACAAGTATCCTGGACAGGGACAGCACAAGGAACAAGACATCCTCCCCACTCATAATCTCTTTCCTCTTCTGCCATGCAATTAACCACTCTCAGTCCAGAAATTGGTCTATCCCCAACAGATTATACAAAATGTGGGGAAATACTTTTCTTAAATGCTAGTGTGCAGTCTTAACACAAGAGGCAGTGGATCTAGGAACTGGGAGCACAGAAAAAACAACGGTGCTTGCAATCTTAGGTTTAAGTTATGCAGTGTAATATTATACATGCAATATAGATGGAAAGCATAAGTTGGGCTGAAAATCAAGGCCTTAAATTCATTAGTGCTGGTGCTCTACACATGACATCTCTTTTACATTAACATAACAACACCAATATTTCATTAGAGCGTACTCCTGTACAGCAGAGTAGAGAGGAATATATTCTAAGTACTTATTCCAAACCAGGGCCAAAGGCAGGAGGGAGGTTTTAGGAACCACTCAGTGTACAGTAAAAACTATTAGAAAGTTCTTCCTTGTGTGAATACTGACTTTTCAACGTTTTTTGTTTTTTTTTCTTATTTTCTTTTCTTTCAGTGAAGACTAATACACATTTAAAACAAGCATACTGGACTAAAGAAAACGCACATATTAACCCGAGCAGTCATTGGTCTAAGAAGCAGGAGTGGTATGGGAGTAGACTGAAGTAGAGTGTTTCACCCTGCATTTCTTATACATATGTGTAAGCAACTTCATATCGTATAAATTGCTTCAGTTTAAATTCTGTTTTACATGGTATACCAGGAGTTTGAGCTCCAACTTGTGTCAGTTGTGCTCTAGAGTCTATGGATCTCGGTAGAAATACTGAGGAACCAAAGGCACAGGTACATTTGTAATATATTCTGCCTTACTTTTACTAGTGCAGCATATTCAATACTGACAGTATGGCTAAACACCAGCTAACCAAGGAGGTAATTTTCTTGATAGCCTGGATTCTGGTTTCATAAAACAGATTTCACACCTTAACCTGAACTATCTTGCATCTGTGGCTGTCAGGTTTCTGTCTTGAAGATGAAGAAATCAGTTGCTCTTGTTCCTTAAAGAATACCCAAGGGTACCAAATCTCATGCATAAGGTCAAAACACACAATCAGATTTCCATATAGAATAATTAAAGTACCTACCTTCTTCCATTATTTATAGGCAGAAGTTATCATAATATGACATTAAAGAGAAATTAAATCAATCTTATAGTTAAAATTAAGATTACACCAGTTTTATAGACAATCTGACCATAATTTCAATTATGTCATCTGGTTCTTTATGAACTTTTTACCAAGTCTCTTTTCAGTGGCATGTTTAAGTTGCTTCTATTTTTAATAAATAAAAACCATTCTGAAAATCTTGCCTCATGGCAGCATATGTTGCAAAAACTATCAATCAACTAAAAATCACACCTTTCAAATCTGAGCATTAACTCAGTAAGAGGTGTGGAGAAGGGCAAGCTTGTTGCTCTGTAACTGACTATTTTATTACCATTCAATTTCCTGTTTTAAGCACAGATTTGATTCAACATAAACCAAATTCATTACAGGCAATATGAATGTTAAGTAACTGCAAAGCCCCTGTTTTCTGTTGTTTGGGGGATTTTGCAGCTCTCATTCTTTGAAATACGAATGCTCTCTTTATAAATCATAAAAGTGGTTTGCTGGCATGAGATGCCCTATTAAAAAATTCCAGCACGGTCTACTTTACCTTTTGCCATACAAATTGTTTTTCAAATATAATAAGATCATACAATTTTTGCGTTTAAAATATCCTACTATATTCAAACAACATTAATAATGACAAGTTAATATATTAAATAATAATAAAATTTTTTTAAAAAATCTGCTGGAAATCATCTTTTTCTACCTTAGATTCTAAATCTCACTTCAGGAACTGAATGTATATCATATAAAATCAATACCAGTAACAAAATCTTCACTTGTTTTACAGCCTTTTTCATTCTTATCTACTTTGACATCAGAGTTTTTTCTGTGAATTATTAAATTAACTCTGTTGTTTATGTGTATTGGCGATACAATCTTTAATTAGATAATTACCTAGTATTTTTTCAACACAATACATGAGATGGTTGGTTCTCTCTTCAAGAACAGTTAATCAATACTTCTTATCCTCCTATTTATTGCATAGTTCTGACCTTATTTATTCGAGTCTCTTCACTCAGAGGGATAATATTTATTACTCAATAGACTTCTTTGCGATATTACTGTCATCTCAGTAGGGTAAAAGGGTAAATAATTTATCTTTGCAATACTCCAAGCAGATAAAATCTTTGGAAACTCAAGACTAAGGAGAACAACTGCCTTATATTAAGGCCTGGAATTAGGAACAGAATTTCATACATTTTCCTATTTTTGTAGCATTTCACCAAAACAGCTCAGATGGACAGCAGTTTAGATTCAAAAGGAAACTGCACAACTGTAAAGGAGTTCAGTTTTCTAAAAGATTGAAAATTTGAGCTGAGCCCACCCAGACCTCGTGGAAATTGTTCTAACTCTTTGACATAACCATCATCACTGTTTGAAGAAAAAAGTTATGACCTCTGAAATCAGAGGCAGTTTAAAGCAGTTACAGTGATATAGGTGAGATAAGTACATGCCAAATATGCCAAAAATAGAAAATCAAAAGCGGAAGCTATGAGGAAAACCATGGTCTTCCAAATCTAAGTTGTAATGTTTTCAAATTTTAACTCTTTATGGAACTTTTAGCAGGGACTAAATGAAAGAATTAACCTGACTACAGGAGAAGGCTGGCTCTTGATATTATACAACAGAAAGTATAAAACAAATAATTGTTTTTTTTCCATCAGTAGGTGAATGTTCTAAGTTCAGAAAGGTCCACTGTGAAACACATGAGACACAAATGTATAAATAAGTCTTTCTTCCGCTGAAATGAAGAGCAGAACACCTTCAGGTAAGAGCAACACATCGTGGTAATATATAACCTACTCAACTGTGTCTACAGAGTTCCTAGTTATCATCACATCAGTTTTGGGAAGACAGAGTTCTTGGCCTCATGTCCTAAACAACAAGTATTTCTTCATCACTTGGAGCAACCTAAAAAATAAAAGAAGTGTTAATTAGAGCTGCATTGGGAATTTTATCTCACTAGTGGTGACTTTCAAATTTTGAACTGGATATAGAAGAAGTTCAAAATGTTTTCTAGAAGTTGTAATTTTTGCTATTACCCAACCTTGTCTTACACATTTCTTACTTTATTTGAAATTTTAAATATGGGAATTTCAGAAGGCAAATGTCAGGGGTTTTATGTGCTTCATGTATTTTATAATGACCTGTTCTAAAAGGCCAGCAAAAATTTTTATCCAATGAACAGTGACCAAAAAGCTGTGGGAAGTAAAATGTCCACTGAAGTTCTCAGAATAATATCAATCTTATTTTAGCACCTCTAGTCACTGTGACATTCTTGTAGGACAAAAATCTAGTTTCCCACATAGGCAACAAGAAGTATATCTTATTGATTTTCCACAGCAAAAGAAGAAGTAAATTGAGGTTTAGAAGGAGAATAAATTCTTATATAAGCTTGTACACTGCACAAAGTACTTCCAGATTTTCAATTGACTTCTATAGATCACCACCTCCACAGTGCATTAAACATTATGTTACGTAGATACACAAGGAGGACAGAAGCGTGAAGCAACAGTTTATATACAGGTTATCTTCAGTTTAGGGAGAAATCAACAAAATGCATGTTTGAATTTTGCCCTGAAGACCAAAGTCTGAAAACAAAGCAAGAAAAGACAACAACAGAAGTCCATTTTCTTTCTCTTTATTCTCACAACTTGACTAACTGAAGAAAATGTAAGACAGGAAATGTCTGTCTTATTTCCTTTTTTCTTTTTCAATTTTTTTCTATAATGGGGAAAAGTGAAAGCCCAATAAACAGCTGAGAGAATGATTCCTGAGTTGTTGCTACACTGCACATATTCTTATAGCCTTCTAAATCGTAAAATGTTAACAGCAAAACTAAATCTTGACATGTTGATAGCTAAAACCATACTGCAATATGGCACATCAATTGCCTGTTATGTTTTTGAGGACCAAAAAATATTCTCTTCTGTACCATTAACATAAATCAAACTGGTTAAATCATTTTAATACTCCAGGTGCCTTTTTTTTTTCCCTCGGCTGGCACAATGGTTGATGTCAATGCTGGTGATGCAGGGAGAGGGGGAAAGAGTGAGAAGGGAACTCACATAAACCATAGACTAGCAGAAATGTTCCGTAAACATATCAAGCTCAATAAGCTTGTCAGATGAACATTTCACATTAAACAAAATAATAACCTGTCATACAATTTTAAACAACTTATTTTTTCTATTCTTTTCTCCCTTTTCTTTTTCTCTTTTCTTTTTTTTTTTTCTTTTTTATTTATTTCCAGGTTTCAGAAGAATAACATGAGGTTGTAAGCACAGTACCACAGCTTCATTTCTCAAACTCAGAACAAACATTTAAAACTCTTCATTTCCTTTGTCCTCGCCAGATGTTGATTCTGACAGGAGAAAAACTACAAAGTTTTTCCAAAGCCTCAGAATGAGTGAGATGCAGCTAATGCAAAACACACAAATAAATGATAACAAAATCTCTAATTCCGTATCTCAGGAAAATGACTGCATAGGTGTAACATTTCCTGACCGTATAGAAATAGATGTATTAAATTAAAATAAATAGGGCGAAAACCACAATACACCCAAATTTTTTGCCTGCTTTGAATGTTTGGAGGTCTAAACCTTATGTCCTAAGTAACTGAAGTAGGGCATCACCATCCTCTCTGCTAACCACTAGTGACTGATTTCTCTCAAAGCAACTCCATCCTGTCTCTAATAAATATTTAAATTTCTGTTGATGGTAAAAGCTCATGCTGGAATTCCTCTATTCAGAGAGGGAATAAAGCTCATAAAATCTCAGGGTTCATTCAAGGTAATCTGTCTATGAACTTGTTTTTTCACAAGAAATTCTGTTTCATGAGCTGCTGCAATTTCAGACCACTAAAACTGTAATTAATGGTAATGGAGTGACTAGACCTCATTTGCCTGATGAGTGCACATTCCACCTGGTGCCCATTCTTATTCTAAGGGTTGCTGCTGTGCTCAAACATGATTATATATGTTGGCAGTTGAGAGATATGGGTTCATTTCTGCAATTGTTTATATACAATCTTGATGTTTGTTTCAGCACCTGTGCCTCAGTTACTCCTGAATGTAAAAAATAATAATAATAATAATAATAACTAAAAAAAAAACAGTAGGAAACAAAACAAAACAAAAAATGCTATGAACATCTTTCTCGTGTTTTTCATTTTGTCTGTACTTGTCTGTTTGGTCTAGTTGTTGCCTTTAGAAAATTAGCTTCTGATTCTGTTCGTTCATATTGATTTTAATGGTAAACTTTCTACTAAATTCAGTGGTTGAAGACCACAGCTTAATAAATGCAATTCTTTGAGTTTGTTCTTGGTACAGCAAACAGTCTTCATTATATTGTACTCTTCTTCGTGGTAATGTTCAGGTCAGTCAGTATAGCATTAAATGAAAATCAGTAAGATTTAACTACAGAGAAACTCAGAGCAAGATTTTAGTATTAAAATACTATTACAAGAAACTGTGTACATTTTTACCCAAAAGAGGAATGAGATAGAGAAATATTTGTTGAAAAGGTATCTCAAATCCTCAATCTCTCTTGTCTATAAATTGCATTCATAATTGACAGTTCGTTAACAACTATTACAAATATTGAATATTACACAAACAGATGCAGTTCAGCAAAGGATACAAAAACCAAATCTGTGAAAAGGAAATAGGGTAATATTTTTCAGTTAAAGAGTATGACTTCATTAGTAGCATTTAGGTTCTTTCATCTGTATTTAAATTGTCAAAAACAGATCTAGTGATAACAACCATTTCTCAGTACCTATGAAAAATGTCCATGTTTTATGTAAATAATAAACCAGCTGTATAACTAAGCAGTGCCTCCTTTCCACAGACTAACAGTTTTAAAAATTAAAAATTAATTAAATTCCACTAAAGTGAGTGAAAACATAACAGGAATTCAGTAACTGGCTTTGTATAATCTTTGAACTGAATTCAGTAGCAATTGTAATGCAGCCTAGGAAATATTTCGTTGCTGTTTTGTAACTCTGACATTTCTCAGAAAGTTACAGTGATACCAAGTATATCGCTGCTGTTATTTATGCAGATGAGAAATCCAAGCAAATGATAACAAAAGGAGAAAGAAGGCTACCATTCAACATGCTTCTGAATTCAATTACCCATCAACTGCATTTTAATCGTTCAGTTTCACAGCATTTATTATTTTTTAGGTCCATCTGATCAGACATGTAGTGATAGCTCCACGGAATGAAGGATAAGACATCTTTCCCATATTCTAGTACCATTTCAAATGAGATGTTTGTACAGCACATATACTGGCAGCCTCAAATTAGACAGTTTCATGATCTGAACAATGGAATCTAGAACTTCTGTTACACAGAAACATCGAAACTTCTGGTTTATGTTATTTTTCTGCTGTAAAAATCCAGGAATTAGCAAAAAAAAAAACATTGTGAATAGAAAATTTTATACACCTATCTATAAGCTAGGGAATTAGAAACTTGAGAATTCTGTGTATTTTATATCTCAGATATTCTTTCTATTTCATAATGACAAGAGCTATTTGCACAACAAAAATTAAAAGCTGATACATCACTTTTTTTCTTACCTCAAGAAATCTTGTTGCCCAAAATCTCCTCTGTACCATATTTCACATATTGAGCTTCTATCTATACAGAGCTGTTTGGGTATGCAGAACGGATAGGGTTTTTTATGTATCTATTTCTGAATGTATTTAACCTCCTTGGAAGATGATTCTCCTAGATCTGAAGAGTTTACCAGATTTTCCCTCTGCAGCTCTGTGCTATAGCACAGAAAGCCAAAACTATTCTGGGCTGCATCAGATAAGGAGTGGCCAGCAGGGAGAGGGAGGTGGTTGCTTATGAGACCCCATCTGGAGCACTGCATCCAGGCCCTTGACAAAGTAAAGATATGGAACTTCTGGAGAGGGTCCAGAGGCCATGAAGATGATCAGAGGTCAGGAGCACATGTTTTACAATGACAGGCTGAGGAAGAAGAGCTTGTTCAGTCTCAAGAAGAGAAAGCTGCAGGAAGACTTCATTGCAGCCTTCTAGTACTTGAAGGGAGCTTATAAATGGGAGGAAAATCAACTTCTTACACAGACTGACAATGACTAGACAAGGGGAAATGGTTTAAATCAAAGGAGGGGAGATTTATGTTAGATATTAAGTGGAATTTTTTCATTGAAAGGATGGTGAGATGCTGGCACAGTGTGACCTGAGAAATTGTGACTATCTCATCCCTGGAGGTTCTCGAGGCCAAGCTGGATGGGGCCCTGGGCAGCCTGAACTGTTGGGTGGTAGTCCTGCTCACAGCAGACAGTTGGAACCAGGTAGGCTTTAAAGTACTTTCCAATTCAAACCATTCTATGATTCTAGGATTCTATGCTGTAAAAAACAAGTAGTAAGAGTTACTATTGAGCACTGTCATGTCAAAACTGAAAACATTAATACCCACTCATATGTTTCTGGGAGACTCTTTTGCCTTTCAAACGAAAGAGATAAAGCTCTGAAGCTTGAGTTTGTTAAAAAATAAAAAGAGAGAGAGAGAGAGAGAGAGGAAGAAGAGAGAGAGAGGAAGAGAGAGATCCTAAGAAAACTAGGCAAACCATTGGAAAGCATTTAATTCTTTACTTCTAGCAATATTATATGCAAATACAAGTGAAGCATGAAATGCTTTTGTAAATGTATAAATACTGTTTCACACTGAGACTTTGAGACCTTTGTAACTGTAAAATATTGAAGGAAGAATTCACTTAAGACTGTAACCAGTCATATCTATGAATTGTGAATATACTGATAAAATTAGGTTAAATATAACTGCCGTTTTGTCAAATTAATGGAAGATAAAGAGGATCAAAGCTAAAAGACTACAAGATGAGCTAAATCCATTGCCAATAATATTTAATTTGTTTATAATTGTGTAATAAATTTATATGTTATTTTTCTAAGTCATCAATGGTACTCAAAAACAGGGAGTAATGGAGCCAGTGCCAACAAAATTTGCTTTAATTACGATGATACATCCACCTATCTGAAGGCCACAAAATAGTTAATGCTGCCTTTGCATGTGTACCTATTTCAGTAAAAATCATATTATATAGCAGTCCCATGTCATAACATTAACTGCTAATGAATCACAGATGGAAAACTGTAGAAGACCATACACGCTATATTTCTGATGATCTTAAGATACACATGAAGAAAAAAAGATTTTTATGAAGAANACTTCTGGAGAGGGTCCAGAGGCCATGAAGATGATCAGAGGTCAGGAGCACATGTTTTACAATGACAGGCTGAGGAAGAAGAGCTTGTTCAGTCTCAAGAAGAGAAAGCTGCAGGAAGACTTCATTGCAGCCTTCTAGTACTTGAAGGGAGCTTATAAATGGGAGGAAAATCAACTTCTTACACAGACTGACAATGACTAGACAAGGGGAAATGGTTTAAATCAAAGGAGGGGAGATTTATGTTAGATATTAAGTGGAATTTTTTCATTGAAAGGATGGTGAGATGCTGGCACAGTGTGACCTGAGAAATTGTGACTATCTCATCCCTGGAGGTTCTCGAGGCCAAGCTGGATGGGGCCCTGGGCAGCCTGAACTGTTGGGTGGTAGTCCTGCTCACAGCAGACAGTTGGAACCAGGTAGGCTTTAAAGTACTTTCCAATTCAAACCATTCTATGATTCTAGGATTCTATGCTGTAAAAAACAAGTAGTAAGAGTTACTATTGAGCACTGTCATGTCAAAACTGAAAACATTAATACCCACTCATATGTTTCTGGGAGACTCTTTTGCCTTTCAAACGAAAGAGATAAAGCTCTGAAGCTTGAGTTTGTTAAAAAATAAAAAGAGAGAGAGAGAGAGAGAGAGGAAGAGAGAGATCCTAAGAAAACTAGGCAAACCATTGGAAAGCATTTAATTCTTTACTTCTAGCAATATTATATGCAAATACAAGTGAAGCATGAAATGCTTTTGTAAATGTATAAATACTGTTTCACACTGAGACTTTGAGACCTTTGTAACTGTAAAATATTGAAGGAAGAATTCACTTAAGACTGTAACCAGTCATATCTATGAATTGTGAATATACTGATAAAATTAGGTTAAATATAACTGCCGTTTTGTCAAATTAATGGAAGATAAAGAGGATCAAAGCTAAAAGACTACAAGATGAGCTAAATCCATTGCCAATAATATTTAATTTGTTTATAATTGTGTAATAAATTTATATGTTATTTTTCTAAGTCAGCAATGGTACTCAAAAACAGGGAGTAATGGAGCCAGTGCCAACAAAATTTGCTTTGATTACGATGATACATCCACCTATCTGAAGGCCACAAAATAGTTAATGCTGCCTTTGCATGTGTACCTATTTCAGTAAAAATCATATTATATAGCAGTCCCATGTCATAACATTAACTGCTAATGAATCACAGATGGAAAACTGTAGAAGACCATACACGCTATATTTCTGATGATCTTAAGATACACATGAAGAAAAAAAGATTTTTATGAAGAAAATTAAAATAATAATAAGAAGAAATTCCTGTTTTATGTACAATGCTTTAACTTCCTTTATTTTAATGAACCCTGAATGTCACATACTAATTGGTGTGAAAAATGGAGAAAGACAGTGGGAATTAAAGCTTTGATGACTGTCTCATTCTGGTCACACAGTGAATTTGTAAAGTTTTAATTTTTCTCCACAGAAGTTCTCAACTGTAGATACTCACAAAATACGTTATATGGATTTGAAACTATCAATTGCACACCCTTTAAAACTTCAGATCAGCCCAAAGAGACATGAGAATACATGTAATATTGGTAAAGCTCCCTGAAAAGAGCAACTGCAGGAAGTAATATTGATCATTTTTAATAAAATGTGAACATTAATTCTTTGCCTCAATATTCCAGAATTCTTCTGCTCACTCTAAAAAGTCTTTGCAAGCAGATCTCTGTGTAGACATTCATATTTTTACTGTTAAGATTGGGTCAGCATTTCTGTTCCAAATTGCTATCTTTGGTGTTAACTTGTCATTCTTATAAATGTACAACAGGCTGAAATTCAGAATAACAATTTCATTCCAAAATTAACAGAGGTCTTTCGTGAAGTTTGTATAACTATTATTTATTTTAAGTGGGCAATTTTAATTAATTTATTTATTTATTGCTGATACTTGCTACAATGTACAAGAAATCGTCAGGGGAAGAAAAGAAAACTCAGATACTTCCTATTCTGAATAGACATGACTCATTTTTCTCTACCTTTTCAAAGCTTTGCAAATCCAGAATACCTGAAGAAAAATTATTTCGATCAGTGATGAAATAAGTATGCCTTCAAAGTATTTACATCTAATGTAGTGGCTTTTTCTCAAACTCGTGTAGTCATTACCAGGTGACATTAAATGGTTCTGTTACACACTCGGTCAAATTAATTATTCCTTCTAACTTTAGAAATCCACTGAACAGCAAAACAAGGGGCAAATGTTAAATCTGTATCTTGATTTATGATTTTTATGTTTGTAGAGTGTTGATCATCCTTCACTACAGTAGAAAATAAACTTAAATATATCTGAAGTTCTACCTTTATTTCACTGTGTTGTAATGGCTAAATTGTAATAAATACTTTTTTAAAAGCACATTATATTACGGGGGAAAAAAATGAGAGGTAATACTATCCAGATATTTGTTACAGTCTTTGTTTTAAATACCAGATAAATTCTGTTCTAGTTACATTCAGTTTAATGATTGTATCTTTGGTGTTAAGACATTATTCTGAAATATTTAAAATTGGTGCAGTTTTCTTATGTCACTGATTTCATAAAATGTTAAATTTTACATCTCATAACAAATGTAGAATATGACACATTATTTCACAGGACTTTTTTTTTTTGTGAAAGAGGAAGGAGAGTGTCAGAAAGTACCTCTAAAACACCCTATACAAGATTTGTGATTTTGTAAGTTAACTGTACAGATCCATCATCTCAACTGCACCAATGTGTACAGAACCTATTGCATTATGTCTTAAAGTATGCCAGAAGAAAAAAGACATCAAATTAAAAGATGATCATCCCCATAAATAGTCAATTAGTTAATAAACCACATAAATGATATAGGAAATTAAGTCAATAATGTATTGAAATCCATGAGATAGTATGATGCTATATATCAAAACAAGAAGCAATGAATATTCCCTACACCTATGTCTTTTGGTAAAGCTTTAAATTAGTTCACTACTGACTGTTAAATTAACTTGTATCTGCTAGCTCAAGTGGGAAATGCATGTTGCAAGCACATGAAAAATGGAGAAGAAAAAGAGAAGAATATTTCTGAGAGTATTATAAATCTTCAAAGTTTTTCAATAAAATAAAATCTTCAGAATTCAGAAAAAAAATCTTTTCTTCCTACATTTCTGAAGAAGGAAGAGGCTTGGCTTCTCTCCCTTTCATGTCATTGCAAATGTGACATATTCATTCAGCTGACTTTAAACCACAAGCAAAATGCATTGGCATTTTTTTTTTTTTTTTTGCTCATAAACAGATTTTTCTGCTTTGCACAAGAAGTCACCACTCCCACAAGACCCTGGCAACAAACATACCCTTCACTAGCCCGTGGAAAGATGTATTTTTCTAATTAAACACCCATCAAATACCAGCAAACTACATTCCTTCAAGGACTGAGTTGCTCTAGTGGACCTCCCCACCTCCCCTTCTGTACTTGGTGCTATCACAAATCACAATAATAAGAACAAACAAAGGAACAAAAAACACGCTGAAGGTATAGAATTGACAATACAATTAAAAAATACAGGATAAAAAAAGTATTAAGTTATTATTCACCCTGTCTGATCTCACCAGTGGAAGCAGTTCCACTGAAGACAGTTCCTATTTTGTTCACTTCTTATTTTTGTTTTTTCATTCTAATCTCCTCCACACAAATACATTACAAACAGATGTGATAACTTTAAGGGTATTTTAATTACCTTCATATTTATAACTCTTCATTCTAATCCCCCTTACACAAAATACATTACAAACAGATGTGATAACTTTGAAGAGACAGATCTTTTCTCTAATCAATTGTTTTTTATTTGGAATCAGAATTTTCCCTGGTAATAATTATCTGATGGAATGCTGGTCTACTGGCAAATAAAAGCAGCAAATGATACTTTCTTCACAAACATAAAATCTCTACTAGACATTTTTAAGGAAAAGAGCTTTGATCATCAGTCTATATGATGACCACAAGGCTTTACATGTTTATTTTTTAAATTTATTCTCAACAACATTGTTATAGTTTGTTACTATATAGCATTGACTGAATTGGTGATTAGAAAAGCACTGAATGATATTTTTAATGCACTTAGAATGATTAAAGGATTTCTTCTGTATTTGTTTCAATTAACCTGAGAAATTCAGTTCTTCAGGATACAAATAGGTTCCTGTATTAAGAGCCTTGCAGAAGAAATTATTTTTGAGGAGTCAATGATATTAAGCAAGCCATATCTGTCATAGTGGACCCTATACTTGTATACTCAAGGCTCGATAGACTTGTATGTTTGCTTGAGTGATCACAGTGCAACACTTCACATATATAAATGCACTGGGATACCCTGGATGAGTGCTTTTTCTGGATACTCTGCATACAGTTCACAGATACTTGCAGCTAGATATGTTCGGGTGGGAATTAAGAAACATTCTTATCTGTCAGGATTAGATATATATCCTTTCTACAGCAGATAGAAGGAGCCACCATATGGGAGCAAAGTGAACCTCTCCACAAATAGGAATCCTGAACAGAATGCCATGAGTACACACCTCTCAGTGCTGCACAATAGCGAATCCCATATAATCTAAATGCACATAAGATTTGCTTTGATTTTACATCTCTCTTCTTGCTTTATTCCACATTCTACTTATTGTTGTTCCTTTCTTGTTAAGATACAGAAGGTACTACCCATCTTTTTGTCCTGATGCAGAACAGGGGCAGCCTATAACACACCAGATTTGACTACAGGATACAAACCACACCCTTGGGGAAGGCTGTGATTAAGGAAAGAAAAAGTGTTTGTCCTGATTCCTTGTTTGAACAGTCTAGTAAATTCCCAGATGGTTCCTTCTGGAGTGAAAGGGAAGGAAGGTATACACAAAAGGTATACACAAAAAAGTTAAATGACAAATTTTGAATTTAGTTACAAATTTTCCACAGTTTCAAAATAAAAAGTTTTGAGACTCTTTTTCCAAACTCACACTTGTGTTTAGGAAAACATCTTATATTCTCTGATAAAATACTGTGAAACTCAGGAATACAGAGGCTAATGGTGAGCAATACTTCTCCACAGTCTTTAGGAAAGGATCTTTAAACAAATGCCTTTGCATAAAATGTGGCATCAGGTCAGAACTTCAACCTATTTCATATAGTTTCCAGAGAAACTTCCAGGAGTTCTTCTGTCTGAGGAAACACTTGGCACATGCAGAATGTCTGAAAGAAAATCTGCAGTCCCATTATAACACACAGTCAAATGCATAATACAAGACACATTTAATTTAATTTATTAAAGACCAAGGGATCACCCAAGAAATGTATGTGTGCCTATGCATGGCAGTTTGTTTGAATACCCTCCGTGTTCAGAGATTTTTGGATTTAGCATCAGATGATTCAGCCAAACCTGATATACATTCCAGTAAATTAAGTGTCTCTGATGGACGCATTGCATTATCCAGTCATGCGCACATTGGAGGAAACTCTTAAAATAGCTTCAACATCAAGCAACTCCTTTGCAAGAACTCTTACAATTTGATACCTAAAACTACAATAAAGATCAGAAAACAAATCTGCAGAAATGATTGTTACATACTTATTACTCCTGTAAGTACTTGTTTTTTGCTATTCATTGTCAATTCCTGTATTTTGATATCTGCATCCCTTCCTCTCTTGTTAAGGTCATAGAACCTAAATTCTAGATAGACCATAGAGCATTTTCTGCCAAAGCTTCTAATTTTATTTTTTTTTTTTCAGATTAAGCATTAGTCATGAAATCCAAACTATTTCAAGGTAAAATATGTTTCCTGTTTTTTTGCACCTCACTTCTTCCTTTCAAAGGAAACAAAATTCTGATATCTAATATATAAAACCTGGAACAAGATACACCAATGAACCTGCAATACTATTAAATATGAATTCTTATCTCTCCAAGTTCTACAATGCATTTCTTAAGCATTTTTTTTTTAAATAAGTCCAATTCTAGAGTCAGGGAAACAAGCTGTATGGTCCAGAGTTAACAAAATAAGAACAAATTATTGCTCTGTCATAATCAAAAATAAAAGAATCTTTCAACTACCATAGTCAAAAATAAAGGTTCCTTTGAACTACATACATGAAAGAAAGACTGGGGTGAAGAGGTTTCTCTTTTCTTTCTCATAATTTCCATTTTTCATCCTTCCTGCAGACTCCTACTAGCCTGAAACTGTCCTACTGTTAGTTTTTTCTGATGCTCATAGATGTTAATAAGTGCTCCACACACTTTCCTGTTCTTCCTGATTATTGACAAACAAAAAAAATAGACAGCCTTACTTTTCATTTCAAATGATAATGTCTACCTCAATCTGCCTGTAGGGCCAGTGTCTGATTTCAGGAGTGCTCTATTAGTTAGGAACATGTAATCAATACTGGCTGCAAGACATTTACAGGTCATGCTTCAAAGAGAATTGGAAGGAAAATAATATCCTTAAATAAATCTAAACACATCTTTATCAAGGCTATTGCAAATTACATTTCTTTAAGAAAAGAGAAATTCAGTTATTGAGAAAAAAACTGCATGTTTTAACGTATATACCAAATATTTCTTTCAGAGAGTTGAACCAAGAAATGCTAATTCTGAATCACCTGTTTTGCATATCAGCTGTTGGAAGGAAGTGAAAGAATGCTAGCATTTTGCAAATTAATAAGTAAATATTTGCTTTTTTTTGATTGTTTAAGTTAGAAGAAAATATTTCCAGGAGCAAATGATCCTGCATTCTTAAACTGAAAGAAAAGGTTAGTTGTAACTACAGATAAGCTGTAATCTAAAGCATACTTTCCTGAGAAGAGGTTTGTTACCTTCAGCTTTCTACAGATAGAGCCGTGCATTCTCACAACTCTAAGACTAGAAATCCTGGTGAAGATATCTCGTTTAGTGCTCACATTCAACTGATAGACAGACACCTATCTGTGTTTATCATCAATAAACCTGTTCTTCCAAGTCTATGACAGCAAATGAATTGAAGTGACCCTGATCCAGCTTCTCCAAAATGAAACATTACTCAAACACAGAAAAAAGAGCTTAAACAAATGAAAGGCACTTACCTCAACTTTTGTCTTTCTGTTTGAACCTCAGTAAATTCAGTTTTACTCTGCTACTTCTATCTCTAGGCTATGTGGGGATATATGAGACAGGTTGCTCTGTTTCAACTTGCCTATGTGCCCCTCAGTCAGTCATCATGTTCAACCTGTGCTGACAGCTCAATTAACTGCCCTTCCTCCCTCAAATCAGTGTCTGAAAAGCTGTAATATCCTGCTTGGGGATGGAAACAGTAAACTTGCTCACAAACCTGGCAGAGGCAATTTCCAATTCAGAACTTCCTTATTAGTTCCCACAAAGACTTTGGACAATTTCTTCAGATTCTTTGATTGTTTTCTATCTTTTTTTTTTCCCCTTTGCAATCAAGCAAGACAGCAACAATCAGGGAAAGTGAGGTTCATGTTGTAATTGTTAATAATATCCATAGCTCCCACATAATCTAAAGTAGTAGAAAGCAGACAGCCTCATTCCCACATTGTTTCATGGTTTAATTTGTCACAATAAAATTTGATACCTTGTTCTTCAGTGTCTTGAAATATACCTGCTTAGTAGGATGTTTGAAATGCAGACATTTTTGGATCAGCCCGCACTATATCTATACTTTCTCTGAATCCAATAGTAATAGCCATATCTAATAGATTTTACAGGAGTAGCTTTTCCATTAAATAAACAGCAAACTGCTTCCAAATATCCTTCCAAAGTAGCTGGAGCTACTTTCAAGATACTCTCTCTTGGGCAAGCAGAAGTGGAACTCATCCCTAACTAAACATGCCTCTGATCTTCATCTGCTTTGTGCACCGCTTCGCTTTTCTTACTGTGTTACACCCAGTAGGTTTCATCTGCTGAGTCTGCAGAACTTTCCCAAGAGAAGTACCAAGATTCTCATGCAAGTACTGTTTTAAACTGTGCTGGAGAAAGTGTCTTGGAATACAGTGTGGAGAATTAACTCTTAAGCAGATGATGGACAAGGCCATCATATATAGTATGATCCATTTTACACTCAGCACTTCTTACTCTGTTCATGGAAATAAGAGTAGGAAATTTAACATACTAAACTTCGGTGTTATTGCATTACAGGTTATGGCCATTGAGAACTTGTTATGTCCTGTTAACTAAAATACCCATCCTCTCTGTGTATTTGTTGTCCTGTAAGAACTAAAGTAAAGTAGTTTGCAGCCAGCAGAGAACTAGAACTATCCAGTGGTGCAAGCTTTCAGTTTCCTTGCTTTTGTGCATTTGTACCAGAGGTAGTGAATCTGGCTACTGTAAAACCAGGCTGAGAAGGCATTAAGACATTTTGAAAGTATGCATCATTCTAAGAGTTTAAAAAGCAGCAAATTTGTTTGTCCATGACAAGCTGCAGTTAATAAACTCAGTTATTAAATGTGTTTAAAGGTTGAGTTGAAGCAAAGCATTCTTATTGAACTGTAGCATTAGGCTACCACATGCTACTACATGAACTTTCTATCACTGTAGAACCATCTACAGAGTTAAGAGTCCAGAGCTTCTGGGAACACCCTTTTCTAGTAGGAAGAAACCAACACTGCAAGCATCAGAATCGTCTGACAAGGAATCCTATCTGCACATACGCAATTAGGAATGTGGCATTACACTGGCTGACCAAATTTCATTTTGACAAACAGAGAAACTTCACAACTGTCTCTAAACATACTTGAGCTTCTCTAAGTATCTTTTCTTATTGTTATTATGAGATTGTATCTATACCGTTAAACTGAACATTATCTGGACCAGTACCTGGCCCTGAAATCAATGACATATTCTGGCCTCCTTCTGTCTGTCTCATCCTCCCTTGAATAGTCCATGTTTTCCATTTATTCCCAGTGCTGTCTCCAGAAGTAACTTTGTAGAGAACAATGTGTATGAACAAGGAATCCAAAGGGACTTTTCTTTGACACTGTCTCTGGGCAGAATACTTACATCCAGTGCCTGGACCAAGTCCTAATGCCTTTTAATGTAATGCAACAAGTCTAGCCTGAAAGTCTGAGGTTTGTTTTGTTTGTACATTTAACACCAGCTCTCAGGCTTTAATCAAGGAAAATATTAATATTTTCAGATTTTTTCCTTTGTAAAGACTGTGATTTTCTTGTAACAACTGACTCTGAGCAATTTGGTAAGAGGGCAATTTGGAACATTATGAACATCAAGTTCCTCAACTATACATACTGACCAGTGCAAAGGGGCACTGGTCCCTTCTCTGAACAGCCACTGAAATAAAATAAAATACCAGCCTTCTCCTGGAGAATTTGTAAGTCCTTGTACTGTCCAAAAATTATTGCAGCTCAGAAGCAGTAGCTATCCAAGCTAATGTTCAGAAATAGTCTCATGGAACCTCGTTGTCTGGGTTTCCCTGCTATTGTGGTTACAACAGCCAATATTACAGAAGCGTTACCACTGACAACCAAAAGGAAACTCTCACCTGCAAAGCATCCCCTATAAGTGCACTCACAGTAAAGGGCTGTGCAGGCAGGCCACTGTAGCTGCCATATCCCTAACCATTTTTTATAGATGAGGTATTGGGTTTTGTCAGAGGGGGCACCAAGGGGTGGAATAAGTTTGTTTAGCCTGAGATGACAGCCAATAAAAACTAGGTTTACCTGCCTATCTGCCTTGGAAATAACAAACTTTTGTCAGCTCAGTTTGTTCTGCCTCAGCCTTCACAAATACATGAATGACAAGTCTCCAGCTCAGATTCATATCTTTTCTGTCTCACTTGCAGTTTTCTTCTCTGAAAAAATCAGCAACAAATCTGAGGTGCTTTGCAGAGCTTTTCTTGCAGAGCTGTGATGGAGGCAGATGGAGGAAAATATCTGGCACTAGTCAGAGGTTCCCTTTTTATACTTTGTAGTCACTTTTGCATGCCAAATTTTGCTTCCGGCTCCCTGAAAAGCCCACTAAGCATCATATCAGGAGTGATATGTATATTGCTTGGGGGACTTATCAAGGACCTCACGAAGTAGTGTCAGCCTGGCACTCCATCATGCCTTGTCCAATTCCATCAGAATTTGATCTGCTTGGTTACAACATCTTCTAAAGGAATATGGTATATTTGCATTGTTTGTGTGCTGTAAAAAGTAACTGGTGAATCAGTTTTGGTGAAAAGCAGTGAAAGTAGAAATACACATGGATTTGCAATTAAGTTTTTCTGACCACCACATAACCAGTATACCTAGGAACCTGTAGCAACTTGATCATACTCATAAATTGGACCACATTTCTGTGTGTTACCTGTATTTGCTCTCAGTCACAAGATATATAGGTAGAACCTAGTCAGCAGTGGTATATGGAACTCACAGTAGATGACACAACAGTTTCTTCTGGATTTAAAATCTATGACTGTTAATGAAAACAAGCATAACTGCTCTTTCATCATCTATCTTACAAACTGTATAAATGACTTGCCAAGAACTAATGGCCAGCCAGGCTCTTTCCTGAAAGAGTTTATGCAGCTCACACAAAAACTGGAGGAATGCCATCAGTTTAAAAAGATGAAGCAACATCTGTTCAAAAATACTAGCAATGCATTTATAACATACAACATTTATAGCATAGAACAACCATGTACCTGCTTTTGCAAAAAGAAAAATGCTACTACTAAGTGATTTTCCTAGCAAGCAAGAAAATAGCCATAGGAAAAAAAAAGTTTGTTGAGGATCAATGAAAATATGTGATCCCTAAGGGGTAATAAGCCAGGAGCAGCCTCAGTGCAGACTGAACCATGTGTTTGCTGACAGAGACTGTCCCACAGCACCAGAGCAGGATGAGAAGAGCAGGATGACTGAAGCAGGAGATCCTAGTGACTGTTGGATATCCTACAGCAAGCAACTTGAGCTCAAGATTAAAGAAAATGAAACAGGGAAAAGACAGGCACACTCACATAATCAAAAGCTGAAGGCTGAGGGCCCAGCTGAAACAGAGTCCCTGGACTGGAGAGAGGAGAAAAAGAGGGGTGTTATGGTTTTATGAATTTTGTTGTATTGTTGATATTTCACATCATAACATCATGTGGTGTATTGGGAGTTAAAGAGTTAATGCTTCAGCTGCATGCTGGGTATTCTTGTCCGGGAATCGAACCCAGGTCGCGATGGTAAGAACCCCGGCTCCTAACCACAAGCCCAGGAGCATTAACCCTGGAATATCAACAATACAACAAAAATCATAAAACCATAACAAGGGGGAACAGTCCCCCTGAAGTGGCAGGCCTTTCAGCCCTGTATGGAATCTAAGAGCCCTCAAAGGAAAAGATCCTGCAGCAAAATACTCTAGATTTAATCTAGTGTAAATTGAAAAGGGAAAGGTTTTGAATTCCCCAAGCAAGCATTTACGGTAAAGATCTCAGTTTGATTTTCATGATTGTGATAATTTATTAAGATTAAGGAATTGTAATTTCTGCTACTTACTTATGGACTCTGTGCTCATATTTTGCAGCTGATATAATTCTCTGCAACCAGTGTTTCAAGGTTTTCACAGAACAGGGTGGACTGAATTCTGTTTTGCATATATTTGCAATATTATTGTCAAACAAGATAATTCAAATCACATATGATAAAGCATATTACAACATAATACTTGTTTTCACCCGTTAAATACTATATGTTTAGGACAGTATGATCCACTCATGGCTCATTCAGTTGCTTAGCCAGGATACAAGCAAGGTGGAATTCTAACTATTCGCCAAATTAAATGTGAAGAAAATAACTTCAGCAATGCTAAACAATACTAACACTTTTACTGAGATGATGAATGCTATATTAGAGAGGTCATACTTATTGTTGAGTTGAGCAGTTGCATGATAACTGAAAACTTTAATCATAACTGGCTAAACGTCATATATCTTTGAGACACATCACAAGTATGGTTCAAGATATTATTTCTAGTCTATTCTTGCTTCTTTCCTTTTTACCTATCAGTCTGCATCAAAAGCTGAAAGAACCATCCCCTAAAGTCTTTTCTTTTTACTACTAAATGCAGAGAAATAAGTAGCCCAAGGCTTAATATTTTTCAACCTTTTGAATATTTTTTATCTCAATTTAGAATATGTATGCATCATTTCTGTGACAATTCAGAAGTAAATGACACCCAGTTCGAACTATGACTTTTCAGATCAGATCTGCTGGATAAAAATTTTTTGGGATGATATGGAATTCATTTGCAGTAGATGATAACTGAAACTGACAGAAGTAAGAATGCACTGACAAAAGAAAAGCAAATTCCAGAGATCAAAAAATCCTAAACATGGCAATGTGTCAAATAAAATGTCTTTATTCATAGCTCACTCACCTAATTGTTTTGTTCAGTGACAAAGGGATTAGCCAAAATGCAGTCAGACATCTGGACTATTCCATTTCTAAATGTTATTTTCTCTTTAAAAAAAAAAAAACATTATCAGTCAGCAGAGGGAGAGCAGAACCATGGTGCCAGGAATCAAACAATCCGTAAGGATCAACCATAACACGCAGGCAGTTTCTTCTCAAATTCGTAGCTTTATATCTGTGGTCAGCATTTAAAGCATCAGACATGAATTAATAAATATTTATGGCTCCACAGTCCTCACAGTGGAGATCTTTCTGTAATATTAAACTGAATGAGGAGACATGATAAGGAAAACATAATCATTTCCTGTAACTGGTCATCAGCAAGGACAATTGTGTTAGTCTATTAATTAATTGTTAGAACAGAGTGAATGATTCAAACTGAAGTATTTATTTGACAGGTCTATTCTTTTACTGGTTGCCTTTTTGAGAACAGTCATGGCCTTCTTAAACTCATTGCTTCAAAGGCTGGACTGACCATGAATAATTCAGTTTATTCATGCATTATTTTTTCTACTGAAATTTGTATTATTTTTCTTCAGATTTATTTATTGACTTTAGTCAAATGGAATGGGTGAGCAAAATCTTCTCACATGAAATTTTTATGAGTGAAAATTTTAGACATGTATCATGAGACATACCAAGTATAGGAATTAGGGATCATCCATGACAGTAAGTACACTCCTCTGGAAATGAATCTTGGATAGCAGGGAAACTACTAAGAATTACCTTCAAAGTAGAAAAGTAACTTGTCTGTCAGAAATAAATGACATTACTCTCAGTGTATAGGATGTGTAATATTGCCAAAAATTTTAAATCTTTTCTCATTTTTTCAGTCTGTGTACCTACTCATTTCACTGTTCTCAGAGAATATTCAGTTTTCCCTTTCTGTTTTGGTGGAACTGCCACCAAGTAGCTGCAGTAGAAGAAAGAAAGACAAAATAAATAAATAAATAAAGAACTAGTATGTTCTAAGAAGAGAGTTTTGTGAATAAAACACAGGAAAAAACAGACAGAACCAGTCAAGTACTTCCTAATTTGCTCATTTAACCATACCACTGCAAGGATAGCTATTTCAGTAGCAGTATCATGGGTACTGTTGGCCACTTCAGACAGAAAAACATAGCTGAACCCCAGAGAAGCATCATACAACTAACAGATGTTAATGGTTTACTATGTTGATTCTACCAGCATACTGCAGTATGTACTCGTGAAGTTTTAGAACAAAATGTTATTATTTATACTTCCATATTGACCAGTGATATGCTCACCAATATATGCTAACTGCACTGCTGAATTAAAAATTGTGTGTATGCCAAGCTGCTTCTGTCAGCTCTTATCTATAACTGTAATGTTCATAACAGTCTGAGATCATTAAATCCATTGTGGGATAATTAAGGAGGGGACTGTAGTCTATTTTACAATGACAAATCAAGAGAGAATATTTGAATAAGACTTTATCCAATGGCTTCAAGAAAAGGTATGATTAGAGGTGATGAGAAGGACATAAATATTTCATGCAAGAGCCTGGCTGACAACAGAGAAACCAGCAGGAAGCATCTTAATCTAATAGACCCCCACCCCCTCTGCTTGACAAGCAGATGAGGATTAATACAAAAGCTTTCTTAAAACTTTAGCATGGGCTGTTATTATATATTTCAAGGTATTTATTATGGCAGCACCTGCCTGCACCATCAGAGTCTGAGTGAATGTCAACCTTTTCTAGCCTAAGTCCCCGATCATATGGTTTTTATAATGACCATAAAAAGAGGCTGCAGGCTCAAACTTAGTTAACAAGGATTGCAGAGGGTAATTTTCATGAGTACAAAGGGCATTCAGTTGTTGGTAGGTTTTGGTAAGAGCTGCACACTTGTCCTTTTTACATCTGCATATCTCCCTCTCAGCTGTTTTTCCCTCAAGCATTACTTGGATGCTTTGGCTTATTAAAGCATAATGAAAACAAACAAGCAAGGAAGAGAAAAGAAATAAACATTTATTTTCCTGTTTTTTCTTTGTCTTTTTTTTTTTTTTTAATAGTCTCACGGGTCTCTTCATTTTCTTGTTTCTAGAACAGGAATCGAAATAATATATGAATAAAGTTCAGTTTCAAAATGGAGACAAGATGCTGGCTAAAAATATTCTGATAACTTGGAATCTTCCATCTCACAACATAGAATTTATTTTCTGTTGATATACAGAAGCAAGAAATATTTAAATTTTTAAATACAGAGCTGAAAGGATTTAACTTTATTTTCTGAAATGTATTTGTGGTTTCATATAAGGCAAAATGATTTTTACTATAAAGGAATGATTTTTTTTTTTAATGTCATATTATTTTTGGTTTGTTTTTTATTTTCAGAAAGATTGAGTTCCTCTCCATTTGTGAAATACTTACCTATATCAATGATATATTTAACGCAGAACCAGATATAGCTTCATCAGAGCTCAGATACAATTTGGAAGACTTACTGTGGTCAGATTTTTGGCCAGCACCTACTCTTTTCTTTCTCAGAATTTAGAGAGAATTATATGTTTAGAGTTCACTGACTCAGTGCATTATAACAGGTACTTCCACACAGTATATATGACTTTATAGACATTCAGCAATAACAGTGTAATACTATGCAGATATTTCTTACTTGATATAAAGAGCATATTCCTATATTTAATACTGGTAAGGCAAGAGTATTTAGAGGCTTCTTTGTGAGGGTGGGCTTACTGGCATGTGGCTTAAGATAAACAGGAGTATAAGATTTTACTACCTAAATAAAGTAGACACACAGTGGTTGAAAAGGACTAGACTGGGTTAGAAATTTATCTTCTGTCTGAGAGGGATTTTGAAAGTACAGTTCATGACAAGTAGGTCTGTCACTTTCTCTAGGTACTTGTCTGACTGTCACAGACTGGAGCTCCACAGCAAATACTTCAGTGTCTCCGAGAAGTGCCTATGTCTGAGCTTCCCCACTTGTTCTCTGTGTTCCAGAAAAAGGACACTTGAGTGAAAACTTTGGCAACTCAGAATTACACAAGGGAATTATGGTAGAGGAAGTCCAATAAACCAAACCTTCTCCTGTTGTCCTGCTTTTAGAAGCAACTAGAGGAAAAAGCACCTCACAACTGAAGTAGTCCTGAATATAACAGGAATTTCTGAAATACAGCAGTCTGTCCCAGGCCAGAAGAAATGAAAGTGGCATATTTCCCATATGTACAGATGAAAAACTGTATTTGAGATAGAATAAGGATGAGATTTGATATGGACGTGAAGTACCTGGGGCACAGTTTTGGGGAGCAGGTAGTGTGCAACCAAATAAGGATTTGTATAATGTCATCCAGTAATTTGTTTGTAGAAAGAAATGGTACATTAGTTCATTCTTTCTGGAGCAGCTCTCATCTCAGTCTGTATGCAGTAGACAAAGTTAGAATCTCTGTGTTCCTCTACTGTCAAAAAATATGACAGTAGAAACACACCAGAAAAAGAATTTAAAAAAAAAAAAAGAACAAAAAGAAAAAGAAAGCAACTTATCTTTCAGCTTGGGGGATGAAGCGGAGCTATGTGTTGGACAGACTCTCTCCTCATTCATTGACAGTGTCAAAGACAAAGATGTCAAACGCCAGTACAAAAACTAATAGTATTATAAAAAATTTCTTCTATAGCAGGAGAAAAGAAACTGAAGTTGTGATAAAAGAGAATAAACCCTTTAAAACTGTGACAATGCGTGGCCATAACTACTTTAATATAAACTCATGTCAAAAATGAGGTGTGGAAAAGCAATTTTTCAGTTTTACACAAGTCGAATAGAACTGGCAGCTTTAGCAAATGCATGAAGAGAATCTCATCCTAAGTAACACCTAAAGAATTTGATTAACAATTGGATTGGACATTAAGAACAGTGACTGAGCTGTAACTCTTGTAACACTGTAGTACTGAGGGGGTGCTTCCAAATAAGGAAGTGTGCACATACTTTCTCCTTTTCTATCTTCATTAAACATGTTTTCTTAATCTTGAAGTCAGTTTACGGGTCTGTAAATAACTCAGCCTGTGTGTATGCCCGTGTTTCTCCTTCACAAGTGAGATCTCATTTTGTTGATCCCACACTAATTAATCATGAGGAAAGATTTGAAGAAATTTCTGGCTAAATTTATCAAATACTTTTCAAGCGTAATGACAGCATGAAAAGACACTTTGCAGACAATCACACTCAACAAAACAGACTAGCAGACAAATCCTGAAAGGCTGTGAAGCAAACTTGAGGGAAGTGTGAGTAAGTAGAGTTAACTAATGTGGATAGTTGAAGAGGTTCCACAATCAGATCTTCTCAGAAAGTGAAAATCCATTGTCAGAACCAGTGCTGAACCTCTCCAGAGATCAGAGTACAGCTAAATTCTATGGGTACAAAATTATATTTTCTTTGTCTGCACTGATAATTTGTTGTGTTTTCTTTTTGTATTTTGCTTTTGTATTTGTTCTTGTTTTTTTCCAACTCTATGTCTGGAACCAAAGACAATACCTTCAGGAGATTAGGCTTTTGGTAACTTGCTTCTTTCCTGTTTCAGGTAGCAGAACAAAATAGCGATGAGCTGGTAGTTCAGAGACCTGCAAAAAATCTTTGTTCTCCAAGGCTGCATCTTCAAGGCTGTGAAGAGTGCTTGAAACAAGGATTTATGAGTGAGTTGTGCAGAGATAACCATTTAGCACAGTGAAGCTCAAAAAACTGCCTTCCAGTTCAGAAACTGAAATTAGATCAGTCTGGGTTGTGGGGGATTTGGTTGCTTTTTATGTTTTGTTTTTTGTTTTTGTTTTGTTTTGTTTTGTTTTTGAGTGGAAAGGAGGAGGGGTTTGGTTTTTTAGGTGAGAAGAGGGAGTTGTTTTTTTCCTTCTTAAGTTTGTATGGTAATGTTATTTCATGTCTCAACTGCTTAAAAGGAAAACAAAATCTCTGACGACAACAAACTTGATATCCAAATTAAATTTCATATAGTAGGATGCAAAACAATAGAAGTTCTTCAATCCTGAATAAAATCCAGTAGAAAATGAAAATCAATTTATAAAAGAATAGAGTTATCCATTTTTAATGCAGGAGAAGATGGTGATTCAAATACCAGAATAGAACAAAGTAAAATTGAAAGCATTTGTAAATAAGAGAACAGAACACAATGGATATTTTCAGTAAGCCAAAAATCTCTGTTACCGCTATAGTGCAAAGATAATGGTTTCTACCTCTACAATTCCTTGCAATGATTGTTTTGCCAATAAATAGTATAAAGGAAACAAAGACTAATAATTGCTTGTCAGCACTGATGAAGCATGACAGGCATCAGCTGTTGTAAGGGGAACACCACTTCACTGCTGCATTTGATAGTAGCAGACTGCATACAGTTTATATTGTTCGCCTAAGAAATTGGCTGAGGACCATAAAAGAAAGGACATTTGAAGGTCAGCATAAACAAACTGTCTATGTCTCTTTAGTTAAAATATATTCAGAGACTCTCAATCGCTGAAATAATTTAAAACTTTATAGAATATTGTTGCAAATGATAAAATGGATAGATAAAGTCTCTGCTCACAAATCAGGTCCAAATGAAATTCAGAAAACTTTAATGCTTTTTTCAGGAAGAAGCATCTCAGAACCTTTCATCCATTAGTTTCTTAAGCGCCGATTTCTTCTGGAAATCAAGAAGACCTTTTTGGAAGGTCTATGTTGATAGAGTCACAGAATTTTGGAGGTTAGAAGGAAACTCTGAAGATCACCTAACCCAATACCTCCTAAATCAGGTTTCCTAAGGGTAGGTTGCACAGCAAAGCATCTGGGATGATTTTGAATATCTGCAGATGAGATTCTACAACTTCTCTGGGCAGCTTGTTCCAGTGCTTTGTCACCTTCACAGTAAAGAAGTTCTTTTCAAGCTCAGGTGTAATTTCCTGTGTTTCTGTTTGTGGTCTATAGACCAAAGACTCGTTAAACTTCTCAGAAGAACTATACTGGGCTGCCAAACATTTCACTCCTAAGCTGACATTTGAACATAGCACAAGGAAGAACTAGATGATATTCTGAGAAAAGTATGAATTTTTCCCAAGTCTTTAATTCACCACTGAACATGTAAAAATGTTGTTGTTTTCTTTTCACTCGGTAAAAATATTTTGAGACTAATTAATGTAATGGTTGTTCATAGACAGTACTAGTGATGCTTAAATCCATTTTTAAGTATGAAAATACTGGTCAGTGCCAGTGCTTTCTGACAGATTTACACTTATGGATGTAAGGAATATAGAAGAAGAGGACAAACTATCACCTCAGAAATTCTCTCCCAGTTAAGACTTGAAACACAATAGTGGATTGGTGTGGGAAAATTTACATTAAGTTTTCTTGAATAGTTCATCCATAGATAACTTCAGTCACCAGGGCTATCAAGGCAGAAGTTCTCATCATTGTACTACCCTTCAAAAAAAGCTAAAGAGTACTTTTTTTAGGGAATGTGAGTTCATATAAATCTATGAAAGATAAATCAGTGAGCCAAATAATATCACAAGCTACTAGGAGAACAGCACTAATAATATACATAAAAGAATTAATGCTCGGTACTTTATACCATACAACTTTTTGGGGAATATAACATTTTAACCGCTATCTATCAAGAAAATCATCTCTTAAGATAAACATGCTCCTTTTTTGATACAAGATAATCTGTTTATATCCAGTGTTTAACTTCTCTAGGATTTTTCTTTTGACATAATACTTAAAAAGTATAAATTCTTAACTATCATCCAATATCCAACAAGTGATAGTTCATTTAATTAGGTGATCTGCCATTCAGAAATACATGTATGCTTCTCATTTTTTCTTATTAGAGTCATCGAATGGTTTGGGTTGGAAGGGACCTTTAAGACATCTAGTTCTAACCCCACTGCTATAGGCATGGACATCACCCTCTAGACCTGATTGCTCAAAGTCACATCCAGCTTGGCCTTGAATGCTGCCAGGGAGGAGCAACTTCGCTGGATGTGTTTCAGTGTCTCACTTCCCTCGCACAACCTAATATCTAGTCTAAATCTACCCTCTTCTAGTTTAAAACCATTTCCCTTTATCCTGTCACTACATGCCCTTATAAAAAGTCCCTCCACAATTTTCTTGTAGGTTCCTTTTAAGTACTGGAAGGTAGCTATAAGATTNAGACATCTAGTTCTAACCCCACTGCTATAGGCATGGACATCACCCTCTAGACCTGATTGCTCAAAGTCACATCCAGCTTGGCCTTGAATGCTGCCAGGGAGGAGCAACTTCGCTGGATGTGTTTCAGTGTCTCACTTCCCTCGCACAACCTAATATCTAGTCTAAATCTACCCTCTTCTAGTTTAAAACCATTTCCCTTTATCCTGTCACTACATGCCCTTATAAAAAGTCCCTCCACAATTTTCTTGTAGGTTCCTTTTAAGTACTGGAAGGTAGCTATAAGATTTTCTCAGAACCTTCTCTTCTCCAGGCTGAAGAGCCCCAGCTTACTCAACCTTTCCACTGATACCTCCTCTGGGCCTGTTCCAACAACTCTGTGTCCTTCTTGTGTTTGGGGCTCTAGATGCAGTATTCTTGATTATTCCTATCTAATGCCTCAGTTCTGTGGGTAAGTACAGGTGGATGTTAATAGTAGAGGAAAATAGTCACAGAATATTCCCATTCTTATTGCTAGTAACAGTGTCCATCCAAAATTCAAACCTTTTCTTTGTTGTCATAATTTCCATAACAGGTATAACATAGAATAATCACAACTTAAGATGGGGAAAGTGTGTCCTTTTTGATTAGTATCTTGCGGGATCATGTTTTCTTCCTCTTGTTTTTGAACAATATATGTAGCTCTATCACTTTCACTGCAGGAATTACCCAGAGAATTTTCAAAAGAACTCTCCCTCTTGTAAATAGGCCAATTCTCTTGCAAGTATCTGGTCCAGAAAAAAAAACGTGAATGTATAAAACTTGAAGGTGGCTGTTTCTGTGCACTGGTTGTACCTTCCACTTCACACCTTGTCTACACTAAGGATGTTTTTGGATAAGTTTCACACCTAGACTAGAGAACCCATTTTGACTTCTGTCAGCATTTTAGCACCATATTGATTAGACCTGCATACAGTTTTCAAAACACTGCTAGAATATAGATGGTAGTATAGATACTTTCTAAGTTCAAACTTTATATTCAAGTTAACATTAGGAAGAAGGCAATTCCTACTTCCAAAACTTCTTAACTAATAAAAGCTTACAGCAGCTCTATATACCATTGTGATTTGTATACTTCAACCACTCATCCTTTGCTTTGCTTCCAATGTAATTGTAGTGTATTTTAAAGTAATCCAGTGGGCAATTATCCTAAGTTTTCTTCCTTGATCAATCTGGGGCATTGTGCAATTAAATGAAAAAGCCTTAGGTGACCAGTGTCAGTGAATTCCCCATCCTGGGCTAATAACCTCAGACTCTCAACAGCTTTCATTAGCTCAGAGCTTTATAAATGTTCTCACATAACCTCTTTCCTTTCAGCTCTGGGCACAGTAGGGTAAGTTTGCACCTACCCACAGTGTACAGTGCAAACACTGTGTAGGAGAGTTTTATAGGAAGGATGATTTGCTGTCCCCTATGTGGAGCAGATTGTGCTCATGGAAAAACAAATGACTTAAGGACATGATCATCCTCTATCTCAAGTGGTGGAAGAGAAATAAGAATCTGCTGGGAGGGATAGAGGGCAGCAGCTGTAAACACACTGATTGATTGGTGTGGGAGGGTCTCCCATACGAAACTGACATTGATCTATCTTTTAATCTAACAGCACAACAACAAATCTTAAGGCAATCAATTTTAATGGTATTAATAGTCCCATTCAGATTATTCACTTTCTGCCTTAATTTAGGAGGCTGGCTTCATATTTCCTCAGCAGATTTGTCAAACAACTATTACTATTTCTCTGAGACCAGCTTTCCTTATTGCTTAATATCTTTAGCATGCTCACTTCTTTAAAGAGCATTACAATTTCCTCCCAGTGCTGAATAATTACTAATTCATTCATTTGCTTCTTGTTGTGATAATATTTCTTCTTTCTATAAATCATTTCCATGTTGGCCTTTTTTTCCTTTTGGCAAAGCACAGTCAACTTCAACACGTCTTAATCTAACACAAACTCTGATGAGTTTAGATAATCTTTGTCACTCCCAAGTCAAGGTGGGGCACAGGCCAGGACTCTCCATTCTAGTAATTGCCTTTGCTTCATCTATAATTAGCTCTCGTGAATAAACCATCAGTTCTGCTTGTTTCTTTTTCCCTCCTCATTTTTTTTTTCCTTATCCAGTGGCCATGGGAATCAAAACAAAATTCTACTCTGGTAACAATAGACACTAAGAAAAATTTTGTCATATTACAGTGTTTTGAACTGGGTGAGAGCATGAAATGAAGCAGGGCTAGGAAGAAACACTTGGAGAAAGAAAGCAGTAACTTGAGCAGCAAGCTCATGGCCCTGCAAGCATATGATCATCTTCCACAGCTGCTTAAGTCTCTGGAATAAGTAAATAAATAATAAATAAAAGAACAGAAGCCAAATTGCTGTATTCCTGTAGCCAATAGCCTCAGAGTGATACAGTAACATTAATTTCCATTTCAATTTCTTTCTAAATAAGATATGAATGTAAATACATGTAAACACCATATGCATAAGCCATACATCCCTGCTATTAAGGGGCTATATCTTCAGTTATGGGATTACAGTTAATGGAGTGCAATTAAGTAAATACATCTTTAGTTTCATATAATTTCCCAATTTCAGAAAATTCAAATCCTTTTAGAAAAGACATTTCTGTTTAATGTAAGTTTGGAGACTGAGTTTTTTATTTTCACTTATGTCATGGTTTTATGATTTTTGTTATTGGTATTCCACATCATAACATCATGTAGTGCAGTAGGAGTTAAAGAATTAACACTTCAGCTCTGTGGATCATTGATTGCTCTGGGTATACCTATCTCACAAGAAAAGTACTATGTTCCCCAGAGGGCTTTGCATTGCTTTGTATTTTTACGTTTTCCGCTCTGAGGGAGAGATAAAAACTGTTTGCATGCCTCAAGACATTCTCTCTTTCCTTTGGGGACTGACCCAGCAGTGGGTGCTCGCTAGCCATCTTGCCTTCAGTGGTTCAGCATAAGGCCTTTGGTTTTATCAGACACTCACTCTCACTCATTTTATTTGATTTATTAGCTTCAATTACGATTATGTTGTATTATATTGTGTTATTTTGCATTCTGATATCTTATNTGCATTCTGGTATCTTATTTAGTAAATTAGCTTTCCTCCTCAGATCTTTGCTGCTGTTTTGTTTTTAGGCCCATCTCCCTTTTCCTTTTTCCCTTTCCCCCTTCCCCTTCCCCTTCCCCTTCCCTGGGGTGTGGGTCCGTGGGCCCCCCACCTCAATCGTCACAGAACCAGGCCGAACCAGTCCATAAACAGTTGACAACATATTCTTCCATAAGGATTTGCTACTGATCACTTCCAGAGGTAGGCTTAGTACACTTAGTAAACAGATCTTACATCACAATGTGGGTCCTCTTCATAAAATCATAGAAACATAAAATAATGTAATACCTTGTGTTGGAAGGGGCCTGAAGCATCATCAAGATCCAACCCTCCTGCAGCAGGCAGGGTTGCCAGCTGCTAGGTTGAGTACTAGATCAGGTTGCCCAGGGCCCCACCCAAACCAGCCTTACATTAGCGTAATATATATAATAGGCTTATAGCAGGTGGATTTAGAGATTTTTGCCATTAATCTGTCACTCAGACATCCATATATGTTTCATCATGATATTTGTCACACATAACTGAATATTTCTACAATATCTGAGAAAGTGACCCTACCTTGAAACAGCTGAGTTACCTTCCAGGAAATCTTATCTTCTCTGCCTATTGCAGACAGATAGTCTCGTCTTTTAAGATTGAATTTCAGCCAGCTTGTCAGGTGTGATCAGCTGTGTGAAAATATACCGTTGTGTCTATGGCTCATGTCCTTACAAACAATTGAATTCACAAGCTGACAGGATCACAGGGGTTCAAAGGGACCTTTAGAGATCATCTAGTCCAACCCCCTACTAAAGTGCCTTTTCTACAACAGATTACACAGGAAAGTGTCCAAGAAGGTTTTGAATGTTTCCAGAGGAGACTCCATAACCTCTTTGTACAATCTGTTCCAGTGCCTCAAAATGAAAAGTTCTTCCTCATGTTCTTGTGAAACTTCCTATGTTCTAGTTTCTGCCCTTTACCTCTTGTTCTGTTGCTGGGCAACGTTGAAAGAGCCTGGACCCATCCACTTAACACTTGCCCTTTGTATATTTATAAGCACTGATAAGATTCCCTCTCACTATTACCTTCTCCAGGCTGAGAAGTCCCAGCTCTCTGCCTTCACTCACAAGTGAGATTCTCCGGGCTTCCAATCATCTATGGGGCTCTCCACTGGGCTCTCTCTCTATCAGTTTCCAGTCTTTCTTGAACTGAGGGACCCAGAACTGGACACAGTATTCCAAATGTGGCTTCACCAGGGAAGTAGAGGGAGAGGAGAAGCTCCTTTGACCATCTGACCATGTTCTTTCTAATGCACTCTAGACAGCTTTCAGTTTTTTGATGACATGATCAACTTACTGTCTGCCAGAACAACTAGGTCCTTCTCCTCACAGCTCGTTTCCATCAGGTCAGCCCCTAACCTGTACTGGTGCGTGCAGTTGTTCCTCCCCAGGTGTAGGATTTTGCACTTGCCCTTGTTAAACCTCATCAGCTTCCTCTCTGCCCAACCCTCCAGCCTGTCCAAGTCTTGCTGCATGGCAGCATAGCCTTCTGGTTTGTCAGCCACTCCTTCCAACTTGCTGAAGGTGCACTCTATCATTTCATCCAGATTATTAAATAAGATGTTAAACAAGATCAGACCAAGTACCAGACTCTGGGGAACACCTCCATCTACAGGCCTCCAATGAGACTCTGCTCCACTGATCGCAACCTTCTGAGCTCTGCCAGCCAACCAGTTCTCAGTCCACCTCACTGTTCTCGTCTATCCCACAATTCCTAAGATTACCTACAAAACAAATTAAAGTGATTAATTGAATCCTACCCATACAAACTAGACCTGAAGACTCGACAGTACTGATATAGTCATTAAATGAGAAGATAACTTATGTCCATAAGAACATTTTAAAGTACCTGTTCTGTGACTCTTTCATACTTGAAAAGACCTCCCTTATTCGGATTTATAAGGAGACTGCAACCACAGATACCATACGTACATCCTATCTTTTCTTATGTATAAGCCTGGAATATTACATTACATGTAGTAAAATACAAAAAATGAAGGGAGCATTTCCCAAGGACATTCAAAGGTAAACACAACTTCTTCCTGCTAGTCTGCTTGATCAACTATTTTTTTGTTTTGCCACTTTTTATTAAGAAAAGACAGAAAGGGAACAGAGAGAACTGAGATTAAGCAAGGAGAGAAACAGAAAATAAAAGAGATAGAAGAATATAAGGAGAAGAGAGATGAGAGATAAAAGCTTAGGAGGAGATAAAAAGGGTAAATGAAAATGAAAGTATAGAGATTCATCCCATGATGAGGAATGAATAATTTTATGATGAATATATTCACAAGGAAAACAGAAGATTTTCCTTGAGTAAGCTCAGAAAGAAAGCATTACTTTTTCTCTTTAAGGTGTTATAGTGAAAGAATTGTTGTTAATGTATGACAATAGGAGATAATTTTACCAGAAAATCATCAGTAGCACAGCTAATATATAAAAATCATTTCAGAATTTACTCAGAAAGTATATGCACTTCACGGTACAGTGTAATTATATGACAGTTTCACTGCAAAGTTTATGGCAGTTGCCATTAGTAAAATAGGAACACAGCACAAAATACTGTAATGTTTATCACACTTTGACATTTTTTAATATTTGCTTTTGAAATCCAGGTATATGTTTGGCTCTACACTTAATATGATCATACAAAAAATATCCTGTAGCCAAAGTTTACTATACTAGTGATGAATTAGCTGTGTATAATCACTGTGTTGAGTAATTAATGCATTTCTAAAGCCCAGATTACAGTGTACAATTATATATCACACAAATGAAAGATATGAAGACAAAGTCTATTATAATTGCAGTGTACCTATAGGATATCAAATGTGATTGTAAAGTATCAGTCAGCCGAAAGATGAAAATGTGACTCCCCACCACTATGCTAACAGAACATTGTTAACAGTCACCTTATTAGTCCCAAGAAAGTGAGAATATGTTCATGAAACCCCAGCTGGAGGAAGAAATAAGAATATTTAGAGAAAGAAAACTTGACAGATCACCTCTGAAAAAGGTGAGAGAAAGGTGAGAGAAAGCACTTGAAGTTGTTGGTAAGACTGGAGTATTGACTATGAACATCTTATGCATACATTTGACTGCAACACCTGATTTGGGACACAGTAAGCAAGAAGATGAGAATCGATTGTCTTGCATCAGGTAGTAGCTTCTGAATGGATATTTCAGGAAACAGTCAAATGCTATGAAGAGAAAACCAGCTGCAACCTGCACCTCTGTGTCTGGAAAGGAACCTCAGTTACATGTGGAAGAAAATGTGTAGCACTGTTATCCATTTATGTGAAATGTTGTGCTCACACCATCCCTCATCATTTTTCTCCCTTTTTTTTCTTTTTAGTTTTTTTTCAGTGTCTGAAAGCCATTGGGATGCTAAAGTCTTAATCTTATCTAGAAGTTTCTCCTCTGTAGGAATCTCTTTACCATTAAACATCATTGCTAAAACTTCAGAAGTGTTCAAATATCAACAAATGCCAACAATCTTTGCAAAAGTCCTCACAAACCCAACAACTATATATCCTTCATATTTATAAGATTTAATCTTTCGCAGCCATTTAGTCAGAAAAAAAATACTGAACATAGCTCAGTGATATGTCCTTGCTTCATTTTGCCAGAAACTGAGAAGAGTTGGAGGAGCCTTACAGAGGCATATGCATGCAGTGATCACAATCCTTCACCCTGCTCAACAGTCATATTACTGTTTCTCAACATATGGATTTCTCATTGATTTGGCTTTAAAATCGAAGCCTGACTTGTCATTCTTGACTAGATAAGAAAAATAACTTGATCAACAAAAATGCTGTATAAGTGCTCTGCAAAGACCTTTAAAGGTGAGAGAGAGATTTGGTCAAGTATGAGAAGAAAGGCTGTGCTTTTTTGGGTGTCTAGAAACTGTTGTGTGAGCCATTTTAAAGTTTACTGCCTTTCAGTCTTTCTGTTTTTCTTTTCTCTTTCTGCTAGAGAACACAATAATTAAATGTTTCTTGCATCCATTTCCACTCATCTCTGATAATTATACCTTCTTAGTAATGTGTTATTAATACCTTTGAATGCCAGAGATGTCTTAAGAACTTATGGTTCTAGGCAATGAACAGATATATAAGAAAGGTTTTCCTCTGCTATCTTTTATTCTACAGAATGTTGACAAGTAATTTACTAGACAATAAACTAAATGCAGCTTTTCTATGAGCTCAGAGATTGGTGTGTTTTGATTGAGAAACTGAAATTGTTGTAGGATGAGTCTGAAATTCATTTCTGCAGTATTGATTCAAGAGGACAGTTAAGTCCATCAAAGCAAGATAGAGGACTACTTTATGACCGTTTTTAATAGAGACAGAAATACAGCTGCAAATTTTTAGAACACTTCAACTGCCATCTCCTACGTTACCATTCTGATATTCTCTCCAACACCCAGTACGTGCTAAGGACACCCTGGAAACCACCAGTAATTTACAAAAGATGTCCTTTCCAGTGAGAGCAAACAAATGGCTCCTGGAACAGGTGGTGGACAGGAAGGACTATGCAACTGCCACAGTCTGTAGTCTAAATAATATCCTGCCAGCATAAACCCAGACATTTCAGATGCAAGAAAATGCTTCCTAGTTTCCATGCACAACAGATTGTTTTCCACTGAAATTCAGTATGAACTGACAAGCAGTACATTATATAAGAAAGGGACTGTTGATTTATTAGACAAGTATGGTAATGTTAGGAAAACATATCCTCTTAATTAAGCCTGGGTAACTGTGGGCATGAAAAGCTCTAAAATAAGATATGACCTTATCCCTCCCAACCCTCTTTGCCTGCACTGCCTCCTCACCCTCTTTGCTCTCACAGTCTATTCTGCTTCTGCTTTTCACTCACAGTCTTTGACATTTTATATGGATAGAGAGATAAGGTTGTAACAGGAGAATGCAAGTGGTATGGTAAAGCGCTCTCCCTCACTCCAACTCCAGTTTCTCATCCTATCCCAGAAAAGCACAAACAAATAACACAGCTGCAGTCCTTTAACAACTTGGGATCAGTTTCACACATTCATTCAGGACAGTGCACTAGAATGATTTCTGTGTACCTGAAACAACAGAACAGTTAAATTTGAAATCAATTTGTTTTTTTAGTATAACAGAAGTCAACTAGAGCAATTTAGGACTTTTCTAGGACAATCTTCAGAGTCCTGTGGAAAAAAAATAAAAAATAAAAGCAAGACTTACGTCCATCCAATTCTGCAAACACTCCATTAGAGGTTTTTGAGATCTAGTCAATTTTATAGTACAGGAGGGAAAAAAAATCATCAGAATGACCAGAGCTGCTGTTCTCTGAGAACAGAACAAAAGTTTTAAACTGCAGTGGAAATACATTGAAATGAAGTGATATTTTTTTCAGAAGTTTTAAACAATTCTGATGTTCCTAACAACAGACAAATAGTCTCTTGACTATTTCAAATAGAATATTTGACCATTTCCTTAAATAAAAGAAAAAAAATCATAATGTCAAGCAAAATTAGTTAACATATTTCCAGATACTTTATATTCATTCCTTTATGTGACAATCAAGTTTCTCTGTATTTCAGGTAGTCAACAAATCATTAATGAAGACAAAAATGCCATAAAATTGTAAACATTGATTTGTCCATCTTACTGTTTCTCTCGTTTCTGAAACTTTGAGATATAGAGTCACTTTTCATGATTCCTTGGCAGTGAAAGTAGCTAGAAGCTGGTGGTTTTTTCAACATTTTCTTCTGAAACTAGGTTACAGAAATAATTCCATAATTCCAGGAGGCCATCTTCTAAACTAATAAAAAAAAGGCTTAAAGCAGTTGCAATATTGTGTATTATTCCTTAATACAAATATAATATCTGGTAGAAGAAAATCTAAACAACTGTTAACAAAGGAAATTTACACAAATGAAACATTCTGCTTTCATCAAAAACACACACGTATGTTTCCAGAAAAATCTTTTATATATTGTTTTTATATAATACATATATAAATATATAT
>VXAB01004351.1:220830-255412 GCA_013399175.1 Odontophorus gujanensis | reverse complement strand
CATCACCAAGAATAGCAAACTGCACAATTTCATGGTCACTCTGGCCAGGACAATCCCCAACCTTCACATCTCCTACTAGTCCTTCTCTGTTAGTGAAGAGCAGGTCTAGCAGGGCACCTCCCCTGGTAGGTTCTTGCACCAGCTGTGTCAGGAAGCTATCTTCCACACACTCTAGAAATCTCATGGACTTCTTCCTCTGTGCAGTATTATATTTCCAGCATATATCAGGGAAGTTGAAGTCCCCTATGAGAACACGTGCTGGCCATTGTGTAGCATCTACTAGTTGCTTGTAGAACACCTCATCTATCTCTTCATCCTGACTAGGTGGTCTATAACAGACCCCCACCACGATGTCACCCCTACGGACCATCCCCCTGATCCTTATCCATAGACATTCTACTTTGTCATTTCCAACCTCAAGCTCTTCAACATCAAAACACGCTTTGATATAGAGTGCTATGCCACAACCCTTTCTTTCCTGTCTATCCCTTCTGAAGAGCTTGTAGCCATCAGTCCCAGTACTCCAGTCGTGGGAGGGGTCCCACCATGTTTCTGTAATAGAATTCCTCCATGTGGAAAAAAATGGCACCCATAAAAATTCATTGTTGCTTTCTGAATGCTTATGGAGACGAAACAGCAGATGAGAAGTGGTAGATGATGCGTTTCAGCAATGCATGGTCTATCATAGAGTTTTATTGTGTTCTCTGTGTCTGTTGTAGTTATCATAGAAATAAATAGGAGGCATTACTCTTGAAGCAACTTATTATTTCTTGTGTCCTTTGTCATATTCATAGTTTCTTTGGCCCTAATAGACAAATTTCTTTTTAAATTACTGTAGTCTGTCATCTTATACACGCTAGAGGTTTAGGTTTGTATTGCATTAGTCAGTTTTATGCAGGTATGACCAACGATGTTGCAGGTTTTGAAAGAATGGAAGAACCCAGCTGTAACTCAGTCTCCTAGTTTTAACTGTTTTACTTCAAACTTTTTGTCTAGCTTGAAGTGCGTATAGTAGGAGTGTGAATGAAGAGCAAGCCACTGATGTTCAGGGAGGATAGATGTGGTAGGAGCTGCCTCCCACGTTTTTCATTCTAACAAGATTGATGGCTCTTTTCCAATTCAAATGAGCACAGTCACAATTAGTCTTTATTATCCAGAGAAAAAACAAATGGTGAATCATAGCTTCATATCCTAGAGTGTTTGTTATGTAATACCTATTGAATATATTTGCATGCTTTATGCATATGTTTATTATGCTGAAAGCTGATTACCCAATTTCTTTTGAAGTCTTCTAAGGCACTGTGCCAACTCTTCCTAAAGTTTGCGAGCATATTGCTCTTGACAGTCTGGAGAGTTTGAGATTTCTATATTAATTATTCAGTTTACATAAAAATGAGCTTTATGTCATTTGTGTATTTCTATTATACGTATTTTAGAAATTACAGAGTAATTACAGGAATTGCTTAAGCTGCATGTGGTGTCTAATTTAATTGAATAAGATGCAGCTCTATCATTTTTCACATATCATAAAACTGGATGTGTGAGACAGTGAAGTCATAATGAACTACTACTGCAACATTCACAGAATTCTAAAAATAATATTAGTTTATTTAACTAATTTCCTTGACCATAAAAACAGTTATGTTTACTTCCATAATATGCAAAGTTTGTGAATGTTTGTTACTTCTTTCTTACTTTATACAAAGGAGTTCATGTCACTTTTTCCTTTCTTGTAGGTCATAGTTTTTACCATAGCCATAGTCTGTAGTAACATATGTTAGTACACTAAAAGGGATAGCCATTTATCAGACTTGACAAGTAGTGGCTGGATAATAACTTTCCTGTAATGGAGACGCTTCCCTGAATATTTAAGTGCTGATGGTTTGAACATTACAGCTCACCAAATTTTAATTGATTTGAGGTTCACTGATTCACTGACCTCAAAGTAAATACCAGTACACAGCATGTTTTTCTTGTAGTCGTCTATCCACATATTTATGTATCCTTCCGTGTCCTACAGGTACTGCAGAAAAGTATATCATGTTTACACGTGTAAAATCATTCTTTCACATGTTACATAATCTGTACATCCAAAAGTACTGTTTTTAGCTGAGTGTGAGTTCATTTTGCTTATGGAGGAAAGTGCTTGAATAATGAGAAATAACTTTTCTCAAAGTTTGATTACATGGATTGGGAGCATAGTCTATTAGTTAAACAGCTGTGGAATGTAATTATAGGCTCTGGAGTCTTGTGCTAAAGAACCCAGATTTGACCAATCATATGAGCAGTGTTTCTGTTTTCCACTCATTCTTTATAACCTTATTTCAGACCTTATTTGTGAAGGAGTCGGTGCACTTTGCAGCTATGTCCTTCAATTCCTGTACATGGTTTCAATTATGGGTCTTCTTCTTCTTCTTTTTTTTTTTTTTTTTTTTTTTTTTAACACACAAAAATCTCCTAGATGTTTCATTCTTTTTTTTTCTGCTCTGTGGGTTTTATCTCACCTTGACTTCAAGACATGTACACATTCCTTCCCTTTCCTTCATTTCAAGAAAAAATAAGAGCTTCCCTCAGCTACATGGCCAGCAGGAAACATTATGGGAGCAACTTCCAGGTAACAATCAGCGAGAGCAGAAGTGATGGTTTGTTTCATGTTGTAGTGCTATCAGTAAAATATTCTTTAGTTTCTTTAACACCATAAATGAAAGATGAAACACTATACAAAATTAATTGATTAGTTTTTGGTAAAATCTCAACAGTTTTTGTGTATGCAATCACATATGATTGGAAAAGTCATTTAGTGAAAATTTGCCGTTTGGATAGTTGTCAGCCACAATGGGTTTTCTGCATGTTTTGAGAACTTTTTGCTTTCCGAGACACATCACAGATTAACCAGTCAGGAGAAAGTCAGTATAGGCACATGGGTTTATTGGCTGGTGATGCAACTGTGTAGACTATCATTTCTTTTATCTGGACTGTCAGAAGGCTGAATTGTTAAAGAATAAACAAGCAAAAATGAGTAAGAAGGAAGTTTCAATTTTACTTCATATCCACATAGAGTAGGAGCTTTTAAAATTGATAGAAGAGACAGATACAAAATCAAACAGATAAGTACACGTTATGATTGAATTTTCCATTGCTGCTTTTTGGAGAACAGTGCAATCTAGTAACGCTCTCTAGACAGTGGAAGCAATGGATATGCATAAAGTTCAGTAAGTTACACAGCAAATTCTTAAGTTGTTAAATAAATAATGGTTAGAATAGTTAGCGAAACAGTAAATAAAACTATAACATAAACATTTCTACACATTGATTTAATAATTAAACTTCCAACTACATAAAAACATTGCTTTACTTAGCAAAACAGCTTTAACTTTTTCTTTTTACTTACATTAATTACACTGATTTGTATACTGATGTTTGCTTTCAAGGCATTTGTTGTTAATGAAATGGAACAATAGCTCATATTTATATGAAACATGATAAACAAGGTGTAATTAGAAGTTTAATACATTTCAGCAAGTTAATGTGTATGAATAAGTATGAGAAAAGCCCCTTTGTATTCTTCCTTTCCTGTACCCTGACTTGAATTTTAGTGTTATTTTCAATAACAGAGTATTGAGTGTGAATGTGCTGATATAAAACTTTTTTTGCTAAAATACATGCAAAATAGGATGGGTCCTCAAGATAATCCTCAAGATACATTTAAGCATATTTGTTTTTTAGCTCTCGCTGGAGAAGGAGCTAGGACTAGCAATTACAGCAGTCCTTCTTCTTCAACAAGTTGCTCGGGATTGAGCTGAATCTCTGTAATGTAGACATGACTCAACTGGAAGCTCTGATATTAGGCTTTTTAGTACAGTGTTAGTTCTTGTTAATTGCTGTGTACTGTTTTTTGTTGGTTTTTTTTCATTTTTTTTTTACCACATTTTTATACATAAAGCATAACAAAGAGAAGGAGTTAGTGATGGAAAATGAAGGAAAAATGCAGTTTTCCACAGGTAAAGGATTTTGCTGATCTTCTGAACTGTAAACATGGTGTATGAACAGAGTTAAAATTTTTGAACACGTAGCTATATTATTGAACGTAGATGATACAGAACAGTAGAACAATATAAGTAATATATGTGTTCAATTCTCTTTTTTAACCCAAATGGTTTAGACCATCCACTTTTGGTAGGTAAATATATTCAAAAATAGAGTGAAATTCAGTAATATGTAAATGGGTATTTTACAATTACTCAATTTTAGAAGGAAAAAAACCAAACTAGTCTTAACCATCATTGTTTCCCTATGCTACCAGAAATGTAAACTCCAATGAGAAGGACTTTATGATAAATTCTTGTTTAATTTCATACTTCTGTTTGCTCTGTGCTCTAAAAAGACGAGGAGACTGGTCATGCAACAAAAGTATTTCATATATCTGTTCTGTACTACTGCATACAGTATTTTAAGCTTATATAAGTACACAGTATCCACAGTAACGGAGATTTAGTTTATTAATGAGTTTGTGCTTTTATATACTCACCTAGACATTATTTTTTGTTACTATATTAATATATTAACTGGTAGGTACTTGATTCTTCTTAGAACTTTTTTATGTCTATATATATGCATTCACACACTAAACATTAGATATACCTATTATATACAGATAGTTATTTTGCATATAAGTATGTACATATTACATACACAGATTATGTATATTTTTCAATAGAATGGAGATACATTTTTATTCATAGTGGGATAGATCATTTTTTCCATACCCAGCCTGTTTTATTGAGTGAGGTCTTACTGAGACTTCACTCTGAAGACTGTCATCCTTTTAGATGATTATTATTCTACTTTCTTCGTATTCTTTATTGGTCACTGACTTAAAAGCCTGTGACCAAAATATGGAATGAGAGGAATGCTGAAGTTGCTGTCCTAATTCCATTCCTTTTTATATATTTGAAATTGTCTTTAACTGTTGTGAAAACAGATGTCTAAGTTCGTTTCATATGCTAGGAGTTTTTGTAAGAGGAATCATTAACAGGTTATTTTCAGAAAGACGATTACACCAAATTCAGATTTTTCAAAACAAATGTTATCCTGCTGATTCAAGCTGATTTAATGAGCTGCAACACTACTGTTTTTGCCAAGACTTGAGTTCAAATTATATTTTTTCTTTGAGAGCTGGTAATTTGTGTAAGAAATCATGCTGTAAATAATTTTCATACCTCAACTTTTCTTTTGTGTGATAATTTTATCAAATATGGTATTAAGAGGAATGGAATGTCAGGGGTTAACACTGAGGTTGTAACATCAACAAACTGCCTTCCCTTTACAAGACCACACAAAAGCTGATAGATATCTCTCTTATCATATACTTATATTCTACAAATCAAACTGTTAAATATATGAAGAGAAACAAACAATCAAAAATACACCCCAAAAAATATTGTCATTTGCCCTTGAAGTGTTCAGGGAAAAAAATACATTACATTCTAATGCAAATAAAATTTCCAAAATTTTAGCTGTGATGAGAACTCCTAGCATTTCCTCCTCTGCAACTAAATATTATACCCTAGATGAATGATGCATTATATGGGATTCATGAAGAAGCAGTGAGAACTCTTCTCAGACTGTGAAATACCTGAGGAAGTCCATGTACATTCTTGCATGCACTTCTACTCTTCCTGTAACTTGCTTTCCCAGTAGGATGAGATCCCTACTGCACAACTTTTTAATTAACTATTTAATTCTGAACCCCTCTAAATTATTAATTTGCAGATCTCATGCACACAACTGGACCCCTTCTTCCATAGCTCAGTGTGTCTTTTGGAAGAAAGGAGCCAGACCATTCCATTCTTTCACGCTGCTAAGGTTTTTCACAATATATTCAGTGTCATTAAAGATTAGGAGATGAGTGCAAAAGGATGCAGTTTGTCATTCTTGATGATTTCACCTTTGTCTTGAGTTCTTGCTCAAATGTTTAGACTCTCAGCTAGCTGGAATGCATTTTTTGCTCCCTGATTGGAGACCAGATATTACCATGGAACTGTGCGTGGTCTAGAAACAAGAACGCTTACCAAGTAAAATCCACCTCCATGATAATATGGGCAGAAAAAGACATGATGTACGTTTGATTTACGTGAACATATTGTCAGTGTTCAGAAAATAGATATTCTGACACAAAGCCTCTCTGATTAGATAATTAGATTCTCACTTGTAACCAAACGTACCTTATGTTGTTTGGTAGTGAAAAGAGCAAGATCCCAGTGAAGCTTAAGAAGTTTCCCTTGAAGCTCTTTTATTAGCATCCAGCCTAATTCTCCTTGAAAAATCAGAAATTGCATGCATATCCAGCAATAGAGATGCAGATGGGGATCAATATCCAGTCGCACCACAACTGGCAAGAGATCCTTTCTGGTCTGTCCATGAGGGAGACTGTTAGGTCTGCACAAGACAAGAATTCTAATGATGCTGCAAAAGTGCTGGAAATAGTACAGGAACTGAGTTCGATTGTTGTACAATATCCCAGAGCAATCATGTTCCCAGATTCAATTGCTACTCTCTTCATGACAAATGAATTGTGTAAATAAGCTGACATAGGGACAAACCAGCCCTTTGATTTCTTTTAATTACTGGAATCACTGTGACAGAGATATAATTCCCATTGATTCTATTCTGAGCTTGATGTTAGCATTAATTATGCAATCTTTGATGTAGGAAGTGCCCCTACATCATGCTACCAAGAAAAGAACAGTTTTTAGGTTTTAACTCTCTTCTGAGGTTTGTTAGACTTTACAGCTTGTTCAGCTACTCTTAAGCCTTGAACAGGGACACCCTAGTTCCTAATTCTATAATAATTACAGTTTATGTTTTAAAATCCCACTTAGTAAGGTGGGAATTAATACATACAAAATGAAGAAGTAGCTGCAAATATCTAAGGTAAAATAGGTATATATGATAGATAAAAGTTGAGAAGTGACTGAGAAAGGATTATTTATGCAAAAGTCTGGGAACAGTGAAAGTTCTATTTTAGAAAGAATAGAAGGAGCCTCCAGATCTGTGATGAAATTGTTACACTGATGATAGTCCTTTTAGGCAGCAATCTTACTCATTCTATCTTTAGATGAATACTACATTGAATGTCAGCATTCCCAGCTGAGATGACAGCTTGACTTTGGGTAGACTTTTTACGCTTCTGTCACAAATGTTTTTCCCACTGTTCAGCTATACCAATAGAGAGAAGTTTTTCAAAAGGAAGCAAAAATGCAAAAGGATTTTTTTACTACAGGGTATTGCTTTTTTATTTATTTGTTTGCTAAGACGATGCATATTCTCTCAAAAATAATTACTAGTTGGAAGAAAACATATTTTACAAATCTCTATTTGAACTCCACTTTGTTTTGAGGTACTCTGTATTTCAGAGAAATGTGAGATTTACAAAGTCAGGCAAGGTCAAGCATAGACATTAAAGGCCACTGTTAACACAGTTTTGCAGAAAGATCTGAATCAGAAGAACTGAAATTAAGACTGTACAGAAGTGTTTGTAAAAACATCTCTCCATATTCCTAAATTAATCACAGTATCAGTCTTGTTTATTCCAATGTGTTTATGATAATTATCATAGGCAGTAAATACTTGAAACCTAGCTTGAAAATCTGTCAATTTTCTGTTCTGAATACACAGGAAAAATTAAACTGTCACTACTGTGAAAAATCTGTATTAATTAGCAAGAGTTTCAAGAGAACATATGAGGGGTTGGTTCTCTGATGAGTACTGGATACGTACTTGGGTCTCTTTGAAAGAAATGCCTCATTTATTTCCATGGAAATTACAACAGATAGAAGAGCACAATGATAATATTTGATAGAGTAAATTCTTGGCTACGAAACACTATTTTTCAATATAACCACCACCATTTGTTATGCATTTTCACCGTCAATGAACAAGAGCCTGCATGACTCACTTGCAAAAATCTACATGTCTGTCCAGAAGAATTGTCTTTCACATCACTGTTGCTGCTGCTGAAGCACACTACACTCCATCTCACTGCGCTCACATCCACTGTTTAGTCTCCATAAGCACTCAGCAGGCATCAGCGAATGTCAGTAGGTGCAATTTTTTTCTGCATGGAGGAAATCAATTACACACCTTTGCTCCATACATGTTTCTTTGTCAGGTGTCATTCTGTCAGATTGCCCCTCTGCTGCCATCTGTTGCACGGATGCAAAATGTAATGGAGTACTTGTGGGGAAGGTTCTACTGCCATACCATTGACGTCCACCTCTGACACTGTGGGCCAGTGTCCTAAAACAGGAGACATTACTTTCAGAAAAGCCTTTGTACATTGATTAATTCTATGCTAGTGGTTTTCATTATTATTATTATTTCATACATTTTAATTATTCTTTCTTTTTATACATGCATTTTTTTATTTTTGTATGGAAGAAAAACTGGTAGCATTTTAAAACTCTATCACAGGAAATAATTACAAGAAATATAATTACTTGTAAATAATTTCCTTTTTGTTTTATTATTGCTTTTTATCTCAAGGGACTAGAAAAAAATAATGTGCATAAATATACAACATCTCGTGGTGCACTTGATGATTCAGGACAAACAGTTAAAAAGTAGCAGGCATGTGTACTGCAACATCATGTGAGAATTAGGTCAGAAGGTTGAAAATTAGTTTCCAACTTCTTGTTCTTGTCTTTCTAGGAGATACTGGATAAATCACTTTACCTTCAGAATTGTTCAAGTTTAAAACTGCTAATGTATGCTATGAAAACAATGTGTGGGTAGGTTACTGATTATTTCAAGCTCTAAATAATTATTTGAGATCTTAACATGAAACTCTTCTCCTGCCACTGTCTTAAGTTCAGGAATAGAATAATTCTTGCTCTTAGAAATGATTAGTGATTTTTCTTTCAATTTTTTTTTTTTTTTCTGTTCCATAAAGAAGTCTAGTTATCATGAAAACTTCCCCTTTCTGTGAATCTTACATTGTTTGAATTTAGCACACAGCCCCAGTTTGACAAGAATACATTGGTCTTAAGGACAGTTATGGGAATCAATACTTTTCATCATGTACTCTTCTGCTTTTCCCGTAACACTAAGCAAGCTCTGTTTACTTGCTGATGCACAAGACAAGTGCTTTGGCTTGAGTTAGACACATAGGCTTGAGGGCCTAATTTTAGGGGTCAAGCCAGCACTGGCCTCAAGTTGCACCAGGGGAGATTCAGATTGAATATTCGGAAATATTACTTCTTTGAAAGAGTGGTCAGGCACTGGAATGGGGTGCTCAGGGAGCTAGTGGATTCATCACCCCTGGAAGTGTTCAGGAAACGTCGTACTGAGGGACATGGTTTAGTGAGAACTATTGGTGATAGGCAGATGGTTGGACTGGATGATCTTGTAAGTCTTTTCCAACCTTGGTGACTCTATGATTGTTTTAACATATCAGCTATTAAAAGTGTGATTACTGGCTTAAATGTACATGACTCTGAGGGAGGACACCGAAGAAAACACATGCATGTTTCAGTGTGTTGTTCTTTTTGTTTATTTTTTTGTCTGAATTATAATTCATAAGTTCTCTTTGGCCTTTTCTTTTAGTTCACTTGGATCTTCTCTTTACTAAATTTAACAATAAGGTTACCTGCAAAGAACAGGAAAGTGAGCATTTTATTTCCTAGCACTGTACTCAGTGGAATACAGACATTACAGCTTCTGACAAGGACAAAATATCCTTGCTAGTAATTATGCAGAACACAGCTCTTACTTTCTTTTTTCTTTCTATGTGTTGATTGATAATAGCATGCATATTTATTTATTTATTATTTAATTTTTATATTTTAATTTTATTTTAATTTATTATTATTATTATTATTATTATTATTATTATTATTATTATTGTCATTGTTATTGTCATTGTTATTGTCATTGTTATTGTTATATTTTCCCAGAAATGGGAATGGTGAAAAGCTGTAGCTCTTGCAGGATAAAGTGAAATGGCAAAAGCCTGTCTGCAGGATGTAAACTATTGGAGTCAGGGTGTATTAACAGCGTGCATCTGATAAGCCTCATTCATTGTGAGCATAGCAAAACTGAAGGAAACTTCTACCATATTTGGGAGTTAGGCTTCGGAGGAGAAAAAAAACTTGAACATTTAAAAATCCAGTATTAGGATAAATCCTGAAGTCTCTGTTTAGCAGCTTGTAATTTACTGAAAGTTTACTTGGAATTTTCCCCAAGTGAAAGCTAGAGGCTGTAAACTTACATGNAGTCTAGTTATCATGAAAACTTCCCCTTTCTGTGAATCTTACATTGTTTGAATTTAGCACACAGCCCCAGTTTGACAAGAATACATTGGTCTTAAGGACAGTTATGGGAATCAATACTTTTCATCATGTACTCTTCTGCTTTTCCCGTAACACTAAGCAAGCTCTGTTTACTTGCTGATGCACAAGACAAGTGCTTTGGCTTGAGTTAGACACATAGGCTTGAGGGCCTAATTTTAGGGGTCAAGCCAGCACTGGCCTCAAGTTGCACCAGGGGAGATTCAGATTGAATATTCGGAAATATTACTTCTTTGAAAGAGTGGTCAGGCACTGGAATGGGGTGCTCAGGGAGCTAGTGGATTCATCACCCCTGGAAGTGTTCAGGAAACGTCGTACTGAGGGACATGGTTTAGTGAGAACTATTGGTGATAGGCAGATGGTTGGACTGGATGATCTTGTAGGTCTTTTACAACCTTGGTGACTCTATGATTGTTTTAACATATCAGCTATTAAAAGTGTGATTACTGGCTTAAATGTACATGACTCTGAGGGAGGACACCGAAGAAAACACATGCATGTTTCAGTGTGTTGTTCTTTTTGTTTATTTTTTTGTCTGAATTATAATTCATAAGTTCTCTTTGGCCTTTTCTTTTAGTTCACTTGGATCTTCTCTTTACTAAATTTAACAATAAGGTTACCTGCAAAGAACAGGAAAGTGAGCATTTTATTTCCTAGCACTGTACTCAGTGGAATACAGACATTACAGCTTCTGACAAGGACAAAATATCCTTGCTAGTAATTATGCAGAACACAGCTCTTACTTTCTTTTTTCTTTCTATGTGTTGATTGATAATAGCATGCATATTTATTTATTTATTATTTAATTTTTATATTTTAATTTTATTTATTATTATTATTATTATTATTATTATTATTATTATTATTATTATTATTGTCATTGTTATTGTCATTGTTATTGTCATTGTTATTGTTATATTTTCCCAGAAATGGGAATGGTGAAAAGCTGTAGCTCTTGCAGGATAAAGTGAAATGGCAAAAGCCTGTCTGCAGGATGTAAACTATTGGAGTCAGGGTGTATTAACAGCGTGCATCTGATAAGCCTCATTCATTGTGAGCATAGCAAAACTGAAGGAAACTTCTACCATATTTGGGAGTTAGGCTTCGGAGGAGAAAAAAAACTTGAACATTTAAAAATCCAGTATTAGGATAAATCCTGAAGTCTTTGTTTAGCAGCTTGTAATTTACTGAAAGTTTACTTGGAATTTTCCCCAAGTGAAAGCTAGAGGCTGTAAACTTACATGGTAACCAACTCGCATAGCTCCTATGAGGTCATCAATACTGTTTGAAGCAGCTGAGGAGATTATTCCTCCTTTCAAAATAGACATTGTTATTATTGCCTCTTCTCTTTATTCTATGAGTTTTTTGTTCTTTATTCTTCAGAGAGTTTCGAAGCATTAAAAATTCTGATTTAGGTCAGGAGTGTTGGTGACAAGTATGCAGATGTATCACCCTGTGTTTTGGAGCTGGAATGCCTAACTCATTGCCTAAATTATTTTGTTGTCAAAGGGGAAAGAGGCTGCAATTTTCTGTGCAGATGGAAGAAGTATTGTACAGAGAAGTCTAGTGTATCTATTAATCTCATCAAGAGAAGCAGATAGTGAAGAGGTTCTGTTCTGTGACAGCCTTGCCATTAACAACATCCCAAACTTGGTTTTATTTTTTCACTTTTTAGGAGCTGAAAATACTGTAGCTAAGATTTATTATGTCATTGTCGTCTCTGCCTTTCCTCTGTCTCATCTGTATTCTTTACAGAGCCTATAAACATGGGCTGTCAGCAAGCTAAACCTGTCAGATTTTCACTTCCCCCCTCCTCCGTCTGCTACTATGCCGCCCGGGAAAGAGCCCTGCGTGCTGCATCCTCACTATGATTCTCATCATCGCATCTCATTCATCACTTTGACTCCAAACTCTGCTCAACAGATTAGAAAAAAGGTCAGGGATATGAAAAGAAAAGAGAAATAAACAACTACCCAGCGGAAGCAGTTGAGCTGCAGGAGACGTGGGAGGTAAGATCGGAGCCAATTTCTCTGCCAGCAGCTGTACTGGGCATAAAGTACTTGCTATACAAGTTCTAAGTGTTTTAAGCAGGAGGGTTGTGTAGGGGTTTCCTGTGTCTCCTGGTTCATTTACCAGCACAGAAGCAGAATGAAAGGAAAGCAGACCTTAGTTAAAGATGTAAAGGTTATAAAACTTTTTATAAGTAGAGTAAAGATGATAGATCGGTTACTGAGTGACTGGAAACCTGATGGCATGCGAGATTTGACTCAGGAGTCCAATAAGCATCCTTGCAGTGATGAAGAAACAAGTCCTGTGTTGACTTTATAAGCCAAACTGTTAAGAGGCTTTTGATTGGAGGTGGGGGTAATTTTGAGAGGAGGAAAGAGAAGTGGTTTTATATGAAGCAGTAGTATTCCTTTACGTGTCATCTGTCCCTTCCTATGTAGTGCGGTTCTCAGTGCAGTTAGGCAGAATTTATCTAAAATGTGATTCTGGTTTGGTTACATCCCTTCTCTTCATTTTCTTCACTGGTACTTTGGTCATTTATCACTGAGCAGGTTTGTTTTCTTGATTGGGAATTAAATCTTTTTTTGCCTTCATGTCTTTTTTTTTTTTTTCCCACGCTCTTGGCACCTTTCGTCATAATAGAAAATAGCTGTTAACTCTTTCCTAATTTGGATTTTGAAAATCTACATTTAAAGTATTTTCGTAATATCATACCAGTGATTTCCTTCTCTCAGCAAATATGGGAAACAGGATAACTGCTTATCTTAAAAGAGATAAATTGCAAAACTCCTTTTCAGAAGAGTGTGATGCAAAGAAATTAGCTTGTGCAACTGTAGTGTGTTTATTTCAGAAGTGGCACTCACCTTATAAAGATTTTAGTTACAGTTTTATTTATGAAAACAATAATTAGTTAAGAATCTGAGAAGGCCTCTGGTTGTATTAGTATGTCCAGCAAGCTTGATGACTACTGTCAAAAAGTTGGGAATATATTTAAATATCTTCACTGACTAGTAATGTTTTTAAAGAAAGTAATAATGGCTGTGCTTTACTTGAGCGCAGATCATTCATACTCCAGCTTTTTCAAATATGTGCTGTCTCCAACTCAGACTAAAATCAAGCTTTTTTGCTTTATGTCTGCTTTAAGCTAAATAAAGAAGGTAAGTAAACTGTTTGTTTGACACTTGTCATTTCACAAAAAGAAGTAAGAGGCCCTAGTGAAATTACCAGGCAAATGATAAAACTAAACATTAGAGGGATTTAGGAAAAAAGAGAAAAAGAAAAAAAAAGAAAAAAGAAAAAAAAGGCCTACATTTATAGAGTGGATCCTGTGATGTCCTTTCAATGCAATACTTTGGATGAGGGTCCAAAATCTGATAATCTCTGTGCAGCTGGTTGTTGAAAGTTGTAAGGGAATGCTATAGTACATTCTTATCTATTTTCCATTCTTTACTGAGCATTTGCTATCTTGTTTATGCTGAAGAAAAGGTTGTAGAGTTCTTGGTCTGAAACTATATTCTTCTGGGAAGAATAAAGCACAGTTTGGGGAGAAACTGGTTATAACTCAAGCAAGGAACTTCTATATATGAAAACAAAATAGAGAATTGCTCAATCCATCTAATCCCATGCAGGTATTTGGTTTTCCTTAGTAAATGGCGCTCCTCTCAGTTCCATTAGGCAGCACTTCCGTTCTCTGCTCACTATACTCATGGAATGATAGTAAGGAACTGCATCACTTTTGAACCCACTGAATATCCTAGCCATAGGAGGCAGGAAAGGTTAGTGCCACTGCACCAGATAACTGCATGAATGTGTTTTATGTATTTATCTATGTGATAAGCTGGAGAGTAAAAAGGTGAGCTGAAAAAAGAAAAAGATGAGCACGTGAAGTGAGAATATGCAGACACAGACAGTTCAAAGTCAAGCTGAGACTAGATAAATTCTAGATTAATGTGAATCACGGGGAGTAAAATAAATTGTGAAGAACAGGAATGAAACCATATTAGAAAAGTGATATAAATTTTAGTGTGTTCAACCTACTGTATCCTGTCAAATATTGTGATACAGAAGAGCTCAGTACTGACATGACTCTTTTAGCCCTAATATGAAATGACTCATGCTTCAAAATAAGGAATCAGACATGCTAGAAATTTCGAACTTGTAAAGAAGGAGGTTTGAAAGACCTATTGCATTAGATATGAAAAATAGAAATACAGCTAGAAAACAATTAGAGAATAAATGTGAGTGACTCTTCATGAAGTACATGTCACTGTAACAATAGCAACAGCAGTGGCAGTAGGAAAATGGTGATTCTAACTCTGAAGAAAAAACAGAGGAAGAAAAAAAAATAAACTATGGAAAGAAAATGGGATTATTAAAAAAGAAATAAGAAAGAAATCTTTGAAGTGTATAACTTGTAAAATTATACAAATAATGTTGTTATCAAACACTTCACTTAATAATATAGATGTGGTAGAGAAAAGAAGGGAATATTTCAGAAGCTGATGCTTACCTCTTTACTGATGTCCTGGTCTCAAACAAAACAGCGTTAATAACACACCACTGTTGGTCTTCCTGGGGCAGAGCTGCCACCATGATGGTGTGGGGCAGTGGACATAGTGGGCCCAGGATAGTGCTGAATGAGACTGGGTGTCGTTGCATGCCACATGACACTGTACTGTGTGCTGTTCTCTGGGGGTGGCTTCTGCTTCAGGGTTGTGGGACATGAACTGGGGGAGCAGGCAGATGAGGCACTGTGGTGCTGTGGGAAATCGGTCATCAGTCAGTTGGATTTATTGTGGTGCATTGCTCAGTGATCGGTGAGTAATCTCACTGTAGCAATATACATTGTTATCAGTGCATTTTTGTTTCCATTTTCCTCTTCTGACTTAGGAAATAGTTTTATCTCAACACAGGAGTTCTATTTTGTTTCCAATTCTCTCCACATCTCACGTGGGGAGTAGTGGGCAAATGGTTGTGCGGTGCTGAGCTACTGGCAGGTTACACTACCACAATGGATGTACTGGGAGGAAAAAAGATCGTAGCCACTTTATCTGCTGGAATCAACAAGATTACTTCAGTTATCTTGATCAGTATCAGATGAGAATGAGGTACAGAGGAAAGACTGCTTTGCACTGAGACATGAAGTGTTCTTTTATGTTTCTCTAATAGCATAAACTAGCATATTGAAGCAGACAGGCTGAATCTGATAAATAATTCAAAATTATAGTCATGTATTGGAAAAATAAATGACTATGTAACTTCTTCCTCTTGAATATATAGTAGAGTTATTATAAAATGCCCAACTGTCTACATAGCTATTGGCTGCTTGCTGGTAAATGTTGCTCAGAGGACTGCATTAAGTGATGGAAAATTATCCTTCACTGAAATATGAAAGGCAGCCATTTTAAAATCTTACAGCTGAGGTGATCTCATTCTAATGATTGACTCTTCTCAGTGAACAAAAATTTGTTAGCATTCATCGTCTAAGAAATATCAGTGTTATATGACCAAACAGAACCCTTTCAGTTTCTCAAAGCATCTAAACTAGAGTTGATTTTCTATGATGTGAATCAGTCTTGTAGTGCAGTATTCTATTTTTCCTTCTGACATGTTCTTAAGGAGGATAATTATAAGTGTGCAAACTTCACTATCCATGCTTAGCAGCTCACCAAACTGAAATAAAAAAATAAAAAATATTCAAAGATTAATTTGCAAAATGAACCGGATTATTGATTTGATACAGAACAATGAAATAAAATTCCACTGTTAAGTTAGCTGAATATGGAATTTTATTCTGTACTCAAACTGTTCTTACACCTTTGCAAAAAAGTCACAATGACTACATTCCATTGGTAGAATGTGGGTTTGTATGTTGCATACAGTTCTAATTACTAGGTCACACTCAAATCAATGTTGGCGATGTGAAAGGATGTATCACTTTAATGACTGACACGGCTGTTGACCTGATTATCTTCTAGCATCTTACCTACTGTTTGACTCAATTAAAAAACAAAAACAAAAACAAAAACAAACAAAACAAAAACAAAACAAACAAACAAAAAAAACAGATTACTACATGTAATTAGGGAAAACAGAACACATTTGGATTTCTCTTTGAAAATAGTTAGTACTCTTATTTTTTCATACAGAATCCTTGGAGTTCTCTAGTGTGCTCTTCTACTCCAAACTGAGTTTTATTAAGATATCTTAAAAATGTAAAAAGAAGGGGATCCAGAAATTTGCATACTGACAAAGCACTTGCAGTCTTATCTTTACAACTATTAGGTTTTTTTGGTACTACTTATGAAGTCATTATTTGATAGCTATTGTGGTATTCCAACCACTGAGATATCTAGATGTTGAATTCATTTTTTGCTTTCAGTTTATCCTACAAAATTATCATAATTCGAAGAGACTTCTGAATTTTCTTACATGTTTCTTAAATGAAAATCACTGTCTAATACCATTAGTACATATATTCGTAGATTGTGCTGCTTTGGTGTATCTTTTCTCCATCTGAGGCAAATGCAAATATTCCAACACCATTAGTTAATTTCAAACTTGTATAAATGTAAAAGTAAATACAATTTTGGAAAGAATGCATTCATTTTTTTTCTTTTTACAGTTTTAGTATTGTTATATTAAAATGGAAAACTTTGAAATGGTTTAAAGCTAGCTAGTCATGAGTGATCAGGTTTCAGTACTAAATTTATTTTGTTTCTGCTTTCTTTCAAACGCTGCTACTTGAGAATATACAACAGAGCTAGCCATTTTATTTCCTTCAATCCCAGGATTAGCTTTAATTTTATATTTCTAGATATATAAATACATATGTATGTATATATATGTGTGTGTATATATATATATGTCACACCAAAAAAACACTTTTTAAAAAGCGGTCATATAAAATGCAGAAATTAATTGGAATCAAAAAATTACAGAGAGAGAGAAAAAAAAGAAAGAATAAGCAAAACATTTTTTAGAAAGCCCAGCCAGATCATTTATAATTAGTTTTACAAGAATTTTGTGAAGCAGTTGAAATGTGAACTACTCACTGCATTATGCATTATATTTATTATTCTCACTGTAGTTAATATATTCTTGGCATTCTTTACCAATTGCAATAATGGGATATAATGAGACCTTTTTTTGATGCACCAGGTGTACTAGTGTATTATTCAGGATTTCTCAGGCAAGCACTGGAATCTAATCAACACATTTGCAAACAATTGGAGATACTCAGCACCCTGATGTGTAACTTGCAAGAGTATTATGCCGGTTGAGAGACCTTCTATCAAGTGTATTGGACAAAAAATGTACAATTAGGAAGAGCTCTTTTGTCCACCAAGGAGAGCATCTCACATAATTTTATACATTGGTTTAAAATTTTTAGCAGCGAATCAAATGCATGTTCTCCAGAGAGAATTATTCTCCTTCCCTTTTCCTTTGAGAATGCTTAAAATGTGCAGATGGTGATGTGCATGCCTAGAAATGGACAAAATATTCTTGTTAGCTCACTCTGTTCAAAACTTGTCTTTTGATTAAAAAGAAAAAAAGTATTTGTCAGGCCCAAATAACTACAAATTTTGTTTTAATTGGGCAGAAATACATATAATCTTGTTATACGCTGTTGATATGGCACTTATTAACATGTCAGCTTTCGTAAAGCATCACATGAGCCTCTCCACTTCCATCTGCAATGCTGCGTAGTGACATGGGAACATGACTGAGTGTAACACATTCATGAACAAAGCATTTTCCTGGTAGCAAATACATTGTCAAGCAACTTTTTACTTAAGATATTCTCATTGCCTCAAGGTTTAGGAGATACTGTGCATGTTTTAGTAAAAAAAAATATACCTCATTTCTAAATATTGATTTCCAAAGTAGGTTTGGGGTTTTTTTTGTTTTTTTTGTTTTTTTTTTCCTTTTTATTTTGTGATACTGTTGCACTCCTAGGTTAATACATCAAAAATACAGAGAATATTAATAATTTTAAAAATAAGTAAATAAAAGTTCCCCAGTAGGATCTTGAAGTGTTGTTTCTCCAGATAGATTGAAGAAATATATATTTTTATCTGTTGATAAAAATGTGATCCACTAATGTCCAAGGTATGCTTCTTCATTTTTATTCAGTTTCAATATTGAAAAATTGTTTATGAAATTTCATTGTACTGCCTTGTGACTGGATATCTAAGGTAACTGCAATAAAAGTGATCCAGACTCCAGTATTGCAGTATGAGTTGAAGCACTCTCTCATTCATTTTATTTTTACTTATTTTGAGAATTAGAGGGAGAAATTTCCTATAAAATTTCTACAAATTGACCTTTTAAAAAATTGTAATGCCTAATGAAAAGAAAAACTAAGATTTGCAATATAAAGATCACTCTCTAGAACAGTTGGGGCTTAGAATGTATAATATTTAAAACAAGCTTATGTGGCATATTTGAACTACTTTAAGAAGATATAAGAAGATGAAAGAAAATTAAAAAAGAAGAGAAACTTATTATTTTTGTCTTGTTTTAGTGACATTTCTGAGGGCAAAAATAGAAATAAATTATTTCTAATATTTTAAGTAGCATTAAATCTGCTAAATTTAAAAAGGAAAAAAGAAAACCTTGCAATTTTAAAACTTTTTCAGGATTGAATAACTGCTAACAGTGGTTTGAGAGACTGACATGAGTTGAAGAATCTTTTAGTCTTAAATACATGAATTTTACAAAGCCAACTTCATTCTAGACCAACTTTCCACATTTGAGGGAATATAAATATAAAAAAGACATACACATGTTCATAACAAACTATATTTTTTATAATTCCACTGTCATCTTGAAATGAATTTTGTTTTCTTTTTTAAGTGTACTCTTTTCTATAATAACAAAGCTTCCTACTTCTTAACATAATATCTAACTGTACACATTTAAATTTTATATAGATATATTCCTATTCACCAGATGGAAAATAATTTAAATTTGTTTCTATTGGTACATAATAGTATTAATGTATATACCCACTTTTATTTATTTATTTATTTATTCATTCATTCATTTATTTATTTATCCAGTGTATTTCCTAATCTCTAAGGCTGGAAGTGGTTGAACTCTTATAACACTGTACTAATGAATGTTTCTTCACTGAAGAACATTGTCCTTTATTTAAGAATTTCCCTTGTTTTCTGGCTAGCGTCCTTTAATACCCTTTGCAATTTGAATCTGAACTTTCCTGTTTTTAAACCATGATAAATCCAAATGAAAGCATTAGCCCTGGCCATTCTGAATTGCTGTTTATGTCCAAACTCAAATTCTGTGTATGTCAGTCATGCTTTTATTTCTTATTCTTGCTCCCAGGTAGATGAATTTATCTTCATTTAAAACCTGCTTTCTCACTTTTTTATTTTGTCTTTTGCCATCCTATATGAATTAACCTCAACACAAATACCAGAGTATAGCAATTTGCTTAATATTCATGCTTCAATTAGAAACCTGTTTTTCGTTTGGTTGGTTGGTTTTGTTTTTTTGGGGTTTTTTTTTTAGATTTTTATAGTATTTTGTTTCTTTTTATCCTACAGTATTTGCTATCATAAATTATTATTTTGTTACTGTAGTTGGTTCAGGTGAAAGCACTCATCCAATTTTTACCTATTTTAATGTTTACATAATGAGAAGAAAGGATTAGTCTTGTGTGGGTTCGGCTCTCCAGTTTGCCAGAAACAGTTATTCTGTATTGTATTTGTAAAAAGAGAATTTTATTTCTTGCTTTTCAAAGATACTGCAAGTATAAATTCCCTGCAGATTGCAAGGCTTTTGAATTATTTGGGAAAGGGAGGAACACACAGATAAGTATCTGTTACTAGAATTAGATGATAAGCCTATTATTCTGAAAAGCACCAGGACAGTGAAATTACACGTTATTATTATTATTCAAGAAGGATATATTATACCTTGGTCATGCTACCATGTAGTGTAGTGGATAAATAGTACCGTTGTCCTAGTTCACAAACAAGAGCACATTTAAAGTGTCCTAAGTGGTTTATATGATGAGGAAAGCATTTATGAAGGCATTGTGGAAGAATATAGATAAGTCTACCAAATAGTTGTGTTTGATTTTTTCTACTGTCCTTCTGCACTTCAGCCACACATAGAGGAACTTAAGAGTCTTCATTGGTCATGTAGTAATGCAGACTTTGAAAATCAGTGGTTGTTTTACTTTTTGCCCCTGTCTGCAATACCAGAAAATAACTTGCTTCAGCAGACTTTAATGCCTGTGAGTCTGAAGGGCTGTGGTCCTCTGCTGCTGCTACAGACCATGACTTTCTAATTATTCCATGGAAAGCATGAAGTACTTATGGATGAGCAACAGAGCAGTTGCTAAGAGACATCATGTGCAAGGAGCTAGGTAACGACTTCTGAGAAACATTTCTCAACAGGAATCTCTTACGTTTTCAGATGTAATATGCTAGTATTGTTAAAATCATAGTTATAAAAGAAGAAATTATTCCAGTTTCAAAATCTCCTCAACTTTCCACATTTTAACTCTGTGGAAAGACACCTAATAACTACTTCGTACATTCATTCAGTTCCATTCAGACCTAATAGATAAGTAATCATACAGACTGTTATAAAATGGTTCTCATCTCTTTCTCAAATGTCTTTTTCTATTTTTGCCCAACCTCTATCTGAGTTGATCATGAACAGTTTTGCAAAATACAGAGCTATTTAGAATTTGAAGTCTATATCATTTTTATATTTAATTCTTCTCCATGTATCTGTAGTTTTCTAGTGTAGTAGGCATATTAGGCATGTAGTAAATCACTTTATCGTTGCCAGTCCATTCTAAATGCTCACTGCATTGCCACAATCACTGTTGGCTGCACAAAACCAAGGACTTAGACAACCTGACAAGTTGCATTACAATTTCTGGAAGGAGCAGAATAACAAATATGTAATGTGGGTTGTGCTCATACTCTGGAAATGATTGATAACTTTCTAATTATAAATCAAATTTTACTTTTGCTGTTCTGTTCATCCAAGTATATCTTACAAAATTTAATTTATGAAATATTAATTCATGATACAATTGAGTTTCTAGTGCTGGTAGATTTGGTTGCTTGAGAACACAGAGAATATCCCTTCGTAATGACTAGGTTTAAAGTCAGGAACTTAGTCCTTCGTAACAGTATGCAGGAAACTTGTCCTCTTGATGGTATTACTCATATTGGAATGGTCACATGAAACAGTTAATGTTTGGGGTCTTGCTGTATAAAATCCTTCCAGCTATGTTCCAGCCTTGATAGCTCTGGAATACAGCATTTATTTATAGGCATCATGATTCTGTTTCTCCTCTCAAGCTCTCTAAATCTTAAGTAACTAGATGAAAAGAGAAGAACAGAGGCAGTTTGTATCAGCTGCTCTAGGCAACGTGCATGTTATTTTATTTTCCTTGGAAAATATAAGTTGTAGATCATGATCCCACTGATACAGCTTTTTGGCCCAACTTGCACAGCTCTTTGCTTGAGTTTGATTTGACTATGTCCGTTTGTCATCACTGATTTTAAGAACACATTTTTGCTTAGTTGGTAAGTGAGTTAGTAGCCCTTAAATGCCATTTATTTCTGACTCTCTAGGAAGAACAGATATCTCCTAACTGTCATATATTGGTTTAGAGTTTAATTTCCCTCTCTTTTTCTGAAGCTTCTCCGGTGTTCAGCTTAATAACTCCACAGTAAGATCACAAGTTTGCTGCATCTTAATGTCTTTGTTAATCTACCCTGCAGTTTAAATAGATCTTTAACTGAGCATGCACCCTGTTTGCCGAAGTAAATGTAGGCAGCCTGTTTTACTAAATATAGTGTGTTGAATAGTGTGTGTGTCATAGAAACACAGCTTTCCTGGAACAATTCCTATGTGTCACAAAATACTGCAAAGCAAGCGTGATTTCCTTAAGTACAATATTTTTTCAATGTTTAATTAAAAGCTATGTCTTAAAAGAAAAGCAATCATACGAATAGTACCTTGGTGTTTGTTATTTCACAATGAATTAATTAGCTCCTCTTTGAAAACACTTTTCATCGTAACTCTCAGTTCCATAAAGTAAGGAAAGGAGAGGCCAAACTTTGGTGATCATAAGTAAACATTTGATATTCTGTACATTACTACAAGAGATAAGTTCATCATTCAGGAGAAAATGGCAGTTCATAATTGAGTCTAACTGAACAGTATTTACCTTTAGATTAAAACAGGCACTGAAAGCTAACCTGTATTCCTACACATCAATTTTGTTCTGAAGGTCAAGGTAACTGTCAGCAGGTTAGGTTATGTTGAGCTCAGAGCTTTATAGTTTGCAGTTTGGCTGAGAATGTACTTAACGATCTTTTATCAACTAGAAACAGTTAATTATTTTCTTAGATACTTTTCTAATTGTAGCCTGTTTAGGGATGCCAGAGCAGATTTAATATTTGGATATTTAAGGAGACTAGTTCCATGGGGGTTTTTCCGCATTATATATAAAATAAGTAAGTTTGTCAGTGATTACTTGAGTTCTCTATATTTTGGCTTTTTGTTTTTGTTTTATGTGTATGCATTTTAGATTAATATTAATCTCTTTACAAACTGACTCTTTGGTATTTTTAGTTTGTGACCTAATTATATGAGTTTTCTATGTAAACTTGTTTGTAAACATTTGAGTTAATGATATCAGAGTCAGCGTTCCAATTGTCAGTTCCAGTAACACGAGAAAAATTCCAAAGATCTTTGGCATGGGAAGCTGTATAGTCAAATATGGCATATGCATGTGCTGAGCTGGATGAAACACTTATTTCACAATGTCACTTGTAGGAATTAAGGCTCTCCATGTGTAGGAGGTGAATAATTCCTCTTCAAACATTCACAGTGAATGACTTTTACATACATTAAATTAACACCATAGAATCTTAATTATCTAGATAGTTCTTCAGACATTATTATTGGAGAAAACGTACAACTCATAATAGTTAATGTAGCAGTGATAATAAAATGAAGCAGTGGCTGTAATTGAAAAAATCCATCAGTTTCTCTCCTTACACTGTCTTACACCTCTTTTTCTCTGATGTTTGTACCGGTAGTAGTAAATATAAATAGTGTTATAAGCAAGCCTCTGTAAAGTTTCTATTGTTCAAGCAAACGGTGAGAGAGACAAAAGATGTCAAAAAGATTATATAAACTTTAGTTCTCTTATTAAGGGAGTCCTAGCAGGCATACATTTATATGGAAAATTTGAGAAATTATCGATTCGTATGTACTGATTTTGGAATATAATTTGAGATGAAAATATGCACCTCTGCTGTTAAAGGAAACAAACAAACAAACAAACAAAAACCAAACCACAACAACTGGTCCAAACTACCTTTTTCTACTAACTTTTTAGATCCTTTACTTTATCAGTAATGATCAATGCAGAACTATGTGAAGGCAAACTGGGGAAGTATGCCATGGAAAACATTGCAGGGACAAAATGTTTTCCTAAGTTGCTTTCAGGAAAATAAGGAGTATCTCATATTTCCAGAAGTTTCCTTCTGGCCTTAATTTTTGTTATCCTTTCAGTTTCTTACAGCACTTACTAATAAAATTCACAGAGAACTGAAAAATCATTTTCTAGCAGGTAGAAAATTATCACCAAGTAACTAGCTGTGCCTGGATTGTCTGTGGATGCATTAATGCGTGTTTGTGTCTGTTTAGCAGATGGTTCTACCCTAATAAACAAAAAGACATATATTTCATGTTTACCTCTCTTTTCAGGGAGGGAGTAGGAGGGAGGCAGAGTCAGTATTACCTAAAGAACTCACAAGCAGTAAGATACAAACTCAGGATAAACCAACTCTTTTTTTCTTTCAACAAAGTAAGGCCAACAAAGCACTCGTTCTGCTGAGGCCTGGTAAAGGAAAGGAGTACTGTGGTTCACTGTGAGCAAATTAAGCAGATCCTACTCTCTGCACCTGCTGAAGCTATAGGCCAGAAACACTCAAACAGATTTGAAAAGTATTTTTACAGGAATGGATAAGGAGAGGCAGACAAGGTAAATGTTTTTCAAGTTCTGGTTCATCATTTTACTACTGTTAGGAAAATCTGTCTGTCTCTGTGATTTCTAGATGGCATTTGGCTGGTGATGTTTGGCCAGTAACTTATATTTGACTGACACTGATCATGCTGTATATGTACTCTGCGCCTACGCATGTCTAAATATGGAGCAGTGTTCACAGAAAGAAAGCTAGTGGCAGATAACCACCATTTGTCCTGCTGTTTGAGAAGTATTCAGTGGTCCCTGGGAAGCCAAACAGAACTAAGATTTTTGGGCATCTCCTCTAAGGATGCTACTGACTGTATGGGTAGAAAGCAGTTTTCTCACAGCTTATGTTTTCAACTTTTCAGACTACTCATTTTGTTCTTCTGGACCCCTGCCATTATGTAGCCATGGGTATTAATTTTAAATGCAAAGCGCTCAGTTTGACTTTCCTAGCGTTTTCCAGAGCAACTGCTAATTACATTGAATGTGGGCTGCTATGGTTCTGCTACTACTATGTTCCAGTTTCTGTCTCTTGTGTTTTTGTTTGCCCTCCTTATTTGCTTGATGTGAAAAGAGTCGTTTAGTGAAATGTATTTACCTGAAGAATTATAGTTTGATCCCTTGGCCATAAAGATGGTTAGAGGCATTTGGCACAGAATCAGGTTCAATGGATTGCGGCTGCCTGTTCTTGTTGTATAAGGTTGCCAGTTGTAGTTTATAGTCTATGTGGAGCAACTAATCTCTCTCTGGAGTAAAGGACAGAGCTGGGTTACTATGCATTATATCTCATGCCAGCTGGAAAGATTGCTAGGCACTCTGGAAGCTTTTTTCCCAAAGTAAGGACTTTTTCTTAGTTTCTATATGTAGTATTTTCTTTTGATTGTCTCTTAGCAACAGGCTTGAAAGCATTACAATTAAATGAATAAATGAAAAAGGAGACCAGTGTGAATTTTTTTATTCCCTCCAGAATAGGACAGAACAAATAGAAAGACATGAAGCACTGATCTACATCTGAACTTAATTCCATTCCACATCTAACTTATAAAGGATGGAACAACTGCAGACTTGTATTACTAATGCTTAGCACATCTCTGTGGCTGTAGATTCATTTAGAAACACTTGGGGGGAATAAATGTTTCTCTGGATATTTTTCTTAGATGATTACTTATGAATTCAAAAGGATAACCAGAACTATAGAGTAAGTGTGCTGTAGATGTAATCTATTTGTTCTGTTTGAAGTCTTACGTGAAAACAAGGCAGTTAGTGTAATGCTTCTTGAGTAGATTTGAAATGACTGTATAAGAATATTTAAACAATGCAGTATAGAAAAAGTAAACTTTTTTTTTCTTTCTTCCCAGGTGATATTTGGAATATATTAAAAGCAGTGAATTGCTATCTTAGGTTCATGAACACTATCATTAAAGCTGGATATTTTGTGTCGTATCTCATGTCCAGAAAACCTAATACCCTTTCAGACAGTAATCTAATGCTTAGGACTGAATATAGGAACTCAGAAAGCATATTCTTACATTATATCTTTCTAGCATAAAACTATTTTCAACTCAAGGTCTGTTCTTGATCTGAACGTTTTGTCTAGGTTTTAGCAATCACATGTGGATTCCTCTTCCATAAATTCTCAAGTGTCCTCTGGATATGTTGTAATACTTTGGTAAGCACATATTTTCTGGCAAGAAGTTCCCCAATTAAAAAAAGATAAAATAAAAAAAAAAAGGAGCTATTTTGAGTCTGACTGCTAGCATAATTTATTATCCCTAGTTCTTGTTTTGAACAAGAATGCTTAATCCATCCCTATACAGATCATTTTTTTTTAACTTAAAAAAAAAAAATTAATACAACTCAGCTTTTTCTTCTCCATGATACAGCGTTTCTACTTCCTCAGGCACTTAGGGTAGGGAAGACACTCCATCTCTTTTATCTCCAAGCACTTTCCATTTTGAGATGTAGAAAGAGAGGACCAAAACCACCCACTGTTTAAAAGATGGAGATGAACCATGGATTTCTGCAATACAGTCTGCCCCTATGACAGAAAAGCGACTTGATAACAAAAATTTTATAGGTAGAATACCAAATGACTTTCATTTTGTTCAGAAACTGCCATAACTCGATTAATCTTGATGGAGTTTAGGATCCTTTAGAGTGGTTAAAGACCTGGGCCAATAAATTCAAGTTAAACTGAGTTTTCAGAAGTAAAATTACCGTGAAAATACTGCTTGTTCGTGTTTGTGAAAGTACTTCTGCTGACTGCAGTGAATTTGAAGAATTTGAACCTAGAATGTACTTGGTAGATATTTATATAATTTCATTCAAGGATAAAACAATTTTAAATCGCTGAAGCTACTTTGATGTGTTAGGTTTTCCTTTGTCAGATCAAATTTATTTTTCAGAATGTGAGATAAATGCACAACTGACAAAATTATGGCAAAATCAGACAACAACCATTTGTTTTGAGGAAGATTTTCCAATGCAGCCAGTAAAGTACTCACTCTTATAAATACAGTAGAAGACAATCTTGGTCCTGCTTTCTAAGTCAACGGATGGGTTAAAAAAAAAAAGGCGAACAAAGTTCATGATGTCTTTGCTTAGACTTGGTTATTTTTATTCAATAAAAATGATTTTTAAGCTTTCTAAACTTGCATGTTGTTTCCCACTATCTGTATTTCAAAGCATTTTGAAGGAAGAAGTACTGTTCCAGTCATGGAAAAGATGAGTCCTTTTTTTTTCAGGAATACGATAAAGCTCTGTCAGAGTCAGAACATTCTCCAAACATTTGAACAACCATTGGCCATTTTGTTCCTGTACATCCAGTTCTATCAACAATGATTTTGTTTTTAAATTTTCAACTCTAGAAAAAAATGAGGCTTTAAAGCAGGTGACAGATATTTAGTACATTTAAGGAAACATTTTTTATGCTTTGTTATTACTTTTTCTCTTAATTCATAGCAGGTACATGAATATTTTTTTAATATAGGAAACAGCTCACACATTCAGTGTAATTTCAGTACTGTTGCAGTCATTTTGACATGGTATTTTATTCCAGTTTCTAAACGAGTCTATTCTTTAGGTGAATGTATTCCTTCAGTGAACCTCTCTTAGAAAAAATCCAAGCTCAGGTAAGTGCCTAACGTTTCAAATGAGTAGGAATGTCTAAGCAAGAGAAAGCTAATGGATAGTTGTTCAGAAGAAACCAAAGAGATTTCCATGAATTTGGTTTTAACCTGACTTTCACAACTGTCGGTGTTTTGTTGTTTGTTTTTTTTAAATACTAAGTCCAATAGTGAAGTATGTTTATGGAAATCTTTTCTCTACATTTTAAAAATTAGATACACTGTCTTGACTTTAAACATGGGAATAATATACTCCTCAATTGAGTGGTGTATTTTGAGTATATTCTCAGAGATTCAGTGGCTTACATGTTTTTCCTAGTTGTGTGGAACAACAGAAAAATAAAATATAAATAGTATTAAAAGAAGGATCTATGGTAATAATTAAGCAGAGGTCCTTTCTTCACAGGCTAATTGTGATGCTGCTAAATTGTGAAGCAGAGATCTAACTTGGCAACAGAGATTACAAAAGGAGTGTGTTTAGGAGATGAATATGCTTCCAACAAATCTATAGAAGTTTAGCCTGATGAAACACTTCAGATCCTGAAAGCAAATTCAATTCCTTGCCCAAGATTAAGATGACCATGTTATTTATATTGTTATGTTTCTTAACTTAGAGCACATGATGAGTTTACACATGGACTAAAAAATCGTTTCTTAAAAAGGTTTTATGAAGCCATTTGTAAACACCTGCAGCAAAGTAAGGCTCAGTAGATCTATTAGCATAGCATTCACTCTATTTGCATGTCATAAAAACACAAGCACTCGTTTAATGGAATCTATTTACTTTCCTTCCAAAAAAGAGGAACATTGCTACAATTAGTAAGAAAAAGAAGATCCAGACCGTTGGAGATCTATCAGCACCATAAAATTAGTATGAATGGTAAATATAAAAAGCTTTAGTTGACCATACTAAATATCTTAATTAACATACCAAGATATGCAACCTGCGAAACTGCTGAAGGCATCACAAAAACGTATGAAATGGGAGAGTCAAATTGCACATTATTTACAACAACTGTCCTTGAACTACGTTTGTTATGTAGTGTAGGGATATGGAATTTATGAAGCCAACTGAGTTAAAACTTTAAGTAGTTTGCAGGCTATGTAAATGCTGCAGTAACTTTAAACCTTCAAACTAAAACCTTACTGTTTGATGCTGAAAAATACAGAAGGAAAAATGGGAAATAAAACAGTAATACACCTTTGTAGGCAAAATTTTATTACTGCTTCTCCTTGCCTAAAGGAAGGTAACATATTCACAAAACATCCCAGCTAGGAATGTACTGGCAATGATGTGTTCACCCTTCATATAATAGAGAGCTCATTTACTTGGAGTGTCTTAACTTAAAATGAAGAAAATTCTGTTTCTGTTAGCCTAACATTCCAGATGACCTACAATTATAAGTCATTTCCACCTCTAATTCAATATTTTAGCTGCATGAGCAGTTGAGAACCTTATACAGATCAATATTACCATGCACATGTATAGTACAAAGACCTAAAGATCTATTTTGGGAAGCCTAGTAGACTCATAAAACCAAAGGATAGAGAGAGGAAGGCACTCAGAATTACTCTATGAAGAAGTGTATTTCTTTTCAATAAATATTGAAGGCTTTTACATCTCTCTCACTTCATTAGTAGATGATCTGGTTAATTTAGCCAGCTAATTTAGGTATCTGAAATGTAGCAGATGCAGCAGAATGAATAGTCCGGTAGGTAGCCTCCTGTTTAGCCTCCTGTGCTGTCATAACAAAGTCTGACTGTAACAAAACTAATTCTTTCTGTTTTCTTTGTATATTTCAAGATTTTACTGCAAGGATGATATTAAGGATTTTGATAATTTAATATTCCTTGTCTGCAGAAGTGCAGATGATACCAAGTTCTTATTTACTTTTTGCAATTACCATCAAAGGAGACCATAAAATACATAAAATGTTTGTGATATTATTTACCCTACATATTATTCTTGCTGTTTCAGTCATAATCCTAGTAATAAATTGTATTATTTTCTGTGTTCTTCATTCTTGCTATTATGTAAATATAATTTGAAACTGTGACCCTATACAATTTAGTCAATTTCTGTTTCAGTAGTGTTTTGACAACAGATGATTAGGTTGCTACTGATCTGCTATCAACCTATCAACCATACTTTTGGATAATTTGCTGCTATCTCTGTTGTGAGATGGAAATATAATACTACTGTTCAGTGATCTATCTAAAAAATAAGTATGATTGAAATATAATATGCTATATTAGATATATTAGCAGATAGATTACCTGCTACTGTTACATATATAATAAGCATAACTTTAGATCTTCTAAATTCCCATTTCTAAAGAAAGCTCCAAAATTTTCCTGTCACGATGGAGTTAAAAATATCACAGAGGTAAACTTCTTGAAATTGATGTATAATGTTTAATCTGTTTGTGACTGAAGTGATTTTTCAGACTTGAAAGAAGACTGGAAAAGCTGTTGACATTGTAAAACCTTCATTTACTTCAGTTGTTACTGAAAATGAAGAAAGGTGTCAGTAAATGAGTTTCAGCCTATACTGTAAGGAACTAAGTTTGGCCATCCTGAAGTAACTTAGTGTTTATGAACTCTCCCTTAAATTATAATTAATATAATAAAATTCCACAGTTCAATTTCATCAGCATTCTGCAGAACTTATCTAGGAGCATTATTTATTTTGACACTCATACATCACCTTTGGTTGTGGGATTTCAGTATATATTTTCTTCTCTCTTAATCATTCTATATGCCTTTTGTCTAGTCCTGGCACATAACTAAATGTATGGTCTTCCTAGGAAAATATACATTTATTTCCGCTACATTGAAAGTCTGATTTATGAAATGTAGGAATACTTCATACATTTATATTCATATTTATATAAATAATTATATATGTATATATAAGTGTACTTAATAAGTGTCACAGTGCCCTGTGAATTTGATATTCAATGCAACAAATTATGATACTTACAGATGTGACATCATATGTTTTGAAAATCTAGGAACACTGGTGCTGATATTTTGAAAAGTGGCAGAGGTGTATGGAAAGTTTCTGGGAACAAATTGCAAAGGAAGAGTGGGATGGTCAGTATGTAACATACACATATACTGATGAAGTGGTGAGGAAATTTAAATGTGCATGATTAGGTATGGTAAAACAATGTTTGTCCCACCTATCAGAAAGCAAGGAAAGCACAAATTTATTTATTTATTTTCATTTTCTGGATCACTTTGATTCTTGGAAAGGAAATGGTATTTGGTAGAATTCGATATTATCCACAAAGATAATAATATCTTATTTTTTGCTGTTTCACGAAGTGCTCGTGAGCTAGGGGTAAAGAGGTGTCAAAGAGAGCAAAGGTTGCTGCATTGCCTTAAGCTTTTCAGTATGTATCATTGGTCATCCATAAATTGCTCATTAATGTCATATATTGCTTCTTAAATCATTTTTGATAGTTGTGAGTATTAAACAGGCTACAGTACCTCTGACATTCAGGTTTATAAGGACAGGTAGCAACAGGGTGAGGGGAAGTGACTTCAACCTGGAACAATGCAGATTTAGACTAGATATTAGAAAGAAATTCTTTATTGTGAGAGTAGTAGTGAGACACTGGAACAGGTTGACCAGTGAGGCTGTGAATGCCCCCTCCGTGGAGGTGTTCAAGGCCAGGCAGGATGGGGTTTTGAGCAACGTGGTCTAGCTGGAGGTGACCCTGTCCAACGGAAATCATTCTATGATTCTATGAAGGTAGGTCTTCTAAAAATGAGCGCTTCATTTCTCTTCCCCTCTGTATGGGATCTTTGTGATGATTTCAGAGTGACCTTGCCTGCCCCATAAAAAAATACGTCTCCACCCTATCTGTACACAGGTGTAGAGTTGCACAGGAGATTTTGTGGGAGCACAGGAGGGTTAGATTTATAATAAAACACACCAGAAGTGAGCAATCAATTAGAGAAGATCATTTCCACTTCCATTTTGATCTCAGAAAACTTGACCAGATCATGTTCATGGATAGATTTTATCTTCTAATGTGTTATAAAGCTCCATCCTATTCTTGATCGTTAAAGCTGGTGTTTGAGTAGTTGAGTTTTCTATGGAGTGATTAATCTCCTGGAATCTTAGAATGTTAAATCACTCAAGCCAAACTGTAATACTACTATATCACTACTCTCTTCCTAATTCTTCTCTGTGAGTCATATAGCTGTCAGAATCATACTTTTTTGCTAGATTTGTGTGGGTGGTGGCTGAAGGACGTGAACTGTAAATGCCTATCTTTCAGAGGCTGACTAATATATACTGAAATATATCCCAAACAAACATATATTGAAATTAAAATTTTAAATCTGAATTTTTATTAGGATGTTGTAGTTATGGCTCCTTCATTTGTAAGACAAATATTTGTAAGACAAACCATTGCTTACATATCACTTACTAACTAAATATTCTCATAAATCTCAGCAAGAAAATTTTTACAGTATGCAGGACAGGACAAAGTGAAACTTGCAATTGAATATTGATCTATGGCCAAATAAAAATCTTTTAAATATAAAACCTTCACTTAATTTAGTCAGAATCAAAAATAACATAAATGGACCTGTTACAATTCTCCCAAGACCTTGTCGGGAAACTTAATGCAATTTTCATGCTGTCCGGTGATGGATTCAGTTAATGGAATAACCCTACAAGCTTTAGTGCTATTACTCATATTCAGGGGTAATACAAATATCATCTGTGTTTCCCTTGGGCTCTAGAACATTAAGCTATTCTCTTTCTTTAAGGCCCAACCAGTTGTGGTTTCTCTGTCTGTCTGATGCATTGATTGTTTTAAAATAACTAGTGTTATTTTAGGCACAGAAGACTTCTTAGCTAGACCAACAATGTATTAGGGATTGAAAATTGAACTGAGAATCATGAAATTGAATCTGTATTTCTCTTCCTGAGAATCTTCTGTTTTAAACTTGCTGAAATGAACAGGTTGATGTTGAGTGAAAAGGTACCTTTGTGCTTTCTCTGCACCACCTCAAACTGCAATATTCCAAGCATCCTAAAGAATTCTTGCCATTGAAGGGGGAGAAATGAGAGAGAAGCAGAAGGGAAATACATGCTGCTTGTTTTTGGGGGGACAGTGGTTAGGATTAGAGGATAACTACATAATCATTTCATTTCCTAAGATCTGTGAAATTTGTGTAAGACTTCTAGCTCCAGATTATATGTTTACTAAAGTGGGTCTGTGCACTGAAGATCACTGTATATCAGTTTATACAGTTTTCCTATTTTGTTCAAAGAAGCTTTCTATGAGGCATTCTAGGAAAAGATTGGCTTGCATATTGATTCATTGGGCTGATTCAGTGCTCCAGGTGATGTATAAAACCAGCAGATTTGAAGCATAAATTTTATCTATTTTTTTTATTTTTTTTTCTGGAAGCAGTGAGTATACACTTGCCAAACTCACTGCTCAGTACTGGCAAGAGCATTCCAGGATATTAATACTCAGCCTTTCAGCACCATCAGGTTTTAATAGCTGCTGGTGCATGTAGTGTATAAAATAGTGTGGCTATGGTTCTGTGCACATCTCAGGGCATGCTTTTTATGTACAGTAAAACAAGGAGCAGAAAAGGAAGTTAATGAACTGGCAAGCTGTCTTCTGGGTAGCTAACAGAGCACAGTCTTAAAGAACCAGTTTAGAACTAGATGAAAGAATAATCTCTGTTTTAACTCTCAGCTGTGTGTTCACCACTGACCTCAACCTGAAAGTGCTTGTTATTCCATTCCCAAACCTGTAATGCATCTGTGGTTGTATTTAAGTTTCTAAGCGAAGGTCAGGAGGATTACTCTCAAGCTTGAAAAATTGGACTACTTATGGATGAGATTTATTGGATTGAAAACCAAGGGTCCATTGATCTGCAAAACTTAACCATCCCTTGTTTTTCAGATGTACCATTTAAAATCAGGTTACTGTTTGAATCAGCAAAACTCCTCTTTCTGACATTGGACACTAATATGTTAACTAGACTACTCTACTTCTCAAGGTAAAGTTAGAACTGTTTGTCATTTAGTCTAACTCACCTGCAGTGAACAGAGACATCTGCAGCTAGATCAGGTTGCTCAGAGCCTTTTCCAGCCTGACCTCGAATATCTCCAAGGATGGGACATTCTCCACCTCTCTAGGTAACCTGTTCCTCGCCACCGATTGTAAAAAACCTTTTTGTTACATCCAAACTAATTCTTCCTTTTTTCAGTTTGAAACAGTTTCTCCTTGTCATATCACAACAGACCCTACTAAAGAGTCTGTCACCTTCCTTTTTGTAGTCCCTGTCTAGATATTGAGAGGCTGCCATCAGGTCTTCCTGGAACTTTCTCCTCTCCATGCTGAACAGGCCCAGCTCTCAAACTGTACCCATAAGGGAAATGTTCCACCCCTTGCATCATTTTTGTGGTTTTCTTCTGGAAGTACTCCAACAGGCTGATGTCTCTACTGTGCTGAGTTCTCCACACATTCTTCATTCCACCTGACACTAAGTAGGGTGTGGAAGGAGATTCTACTTCTTTTAAAATGGTAATTTAAAAATATTTAACATTAAGAAAGGGTCTTTTTATTTTATTTATTTATTTGTCTTCTTCTGATATCATGCATCTATACCAGATACATGAAAGTCTGACTGAGAAGTTCAGCTATGTTGTTGTAAGTAGTGGCAGAACAGGAAATTGCTTGGGATGACTACGGTGATTTCATTTTAATGGGTTCCACAACTCCACCACAGCAGCTCTCTCACTTCCTGTCCTTAGAGAAAGAGGTGGATAACATACTGCGCCAAATTAGTTACAAAAGTTACAGGAATTATTCCCCATTGTTCTCATCACTACTGAGAGGAGAGCTAGGACAGCCAGATGGTTATTTTAGTTAGGATTCTTCCTGCCCTGTGGAACTTTTGAGACCCAAAGACTACTCCATCAGATTGATTGATTTTGTGCCAAGTAACCTCTCCTTTACCTGGAGACTGTGACTTTTTCTTTCAGTAGATGCAATAAAAAATAAATTTTGATTAAATTTGTG
>VXAB01004351.1:131565-213240 GCA_013399175.1 Odontophorus gujanensis | reverse complement strand
TTTTTTTTTTTTTTGAGCTTCTTGTTATAAGCATAATCCAAAGAATTCTTAAGCTTCTAATTTATTCAGAAGGATTCTGCACTGATAAAAGGTTGCTATGACAAAATATCTTTGGATGTACTTTGGAAATAAGAGTCTGAAGGAATTGGGATCATATAGTTATTATGTTGGGAAGAGGAGAGATGTCCAGTCAGCATGATGGCTATTATAAATGTATTTCCCTTTGTACCTAAATTTTGCTTAGAGATCAGGAACAAGTCAGTGAGGACACCAGTGCTAAAACAATCAGTTTGCTTTAAAAGAGAAATTATTATGAATTCCTGTGTTCCTAATTGCTTTTGCAGGATGGTCTCCAGAGTCCATCCAGATCAAGAATCTTGCAATGAGTTCTCTTAGGAGAGATGCTGTTTGAACTACTTTTTTTCAATCTATTCTCCTCTCATGGATACTGAAAAGAAGAGTGGAAGTTGGAAAATTCTATCACAAGATCATCAGTGTAGCTCTTGTACATCACTCTGTAGTTCCAGAGGGACATCATGAAACCCCAGTGACTGCCCTTGAAACTAAAAAATCTTTAATTTCCAGACGCATGTTCCTGTTTTTGTTTGTTTATAAAGTAGGCATTGAAAAAGTACCAGTCTCTTCACATGTTGATCATGTTCTGTGTAGACTGACTAGTCCAGGAGAATATGCTGCCAGTGGGTGTGTGTATGGGGATTGCTAGGTCTCAGTCTGAACCAGTGAGTATCAGGTGGGAAGGAGGGACTAACGCAAGGTGCACAGGTGAAATCAGTGCTCTCCTCACGCTCATTTAAAGGTTAGCCACTGAGGAAATGATCTCTGTTTGGAGATTCCTCCTTTTGTAGACTTTATTAGCCTTTGGAAAGAGTAAGCTGCTTGTTCCTTTATTGTCTTCTGAACTGTATCTTGACAAATACCTTTATGAGCATGTTTGTATCCTGGCAAGGTTTTTTTTTTCCCTTCCTCTACAACATGTCTACTTTCTGGGTGAAATTCTGAGGAGTAAAGCTGACATTTGGCCTGTAGGAGTAAGTTATTATGGATTACTTCTCAGGAGAAGCTTTATAAACTGTCATTTTACATCTGAAGCATATCTTAGAAAATGCGCTCTTTATGACTTCCAGCATTTGATCTAGATACTTACTCTAGAGTTATCTCTCATCTGAGTGCTTATAATTTACCCCAAATTATTCCTTGTTAGAACTATTTAGTTGCAAACTCACACAAAATTCCCAACCCATGAATGAAGAGTTGGGATCTGGCAATTGAGTGTTTTAGAGTTGAGGAAGCAAGCAGGTTAATTAATACTTCAAAGATTCTTGCTTATTGCTCCCACTGTTCTTTGAAATGAGTCTCTTCTACGTTATGATATCAATTATACATCTATACCTGCCATTTATAATTAAAGAAGCTTTATTTTAGCATTTATTTTTTTCAGTTAAAGCCTGCATTATGAATTTATTGAATATCTGTTGGGAAATGTATTGTGTTTTCAGATATGGGAGTATTCTGCCAGGTACTATCTGTGATTTATCAGAACATTTGAACTGTCCCATCATTCAGACAACCCATTAAGCACACACCTAAATTTCATTCATGTAAGAATGCATTAAGTTTAAGAATTTGTTCAAATGCTTTGGTGAATTAATATCTTCATTTATAAATTACAGATTTAGCTTTTAGTGGGACATTTCAGTTACTTATACTAATAATACTATAATGTTTTGAAAATGCTAAGAGATTGTGTTTTGCTTGGGCTAACTCTTAGAAGAAAAACATTTCTGTCCTGCTCTGGGCATCTTTAATAGATAGGACAAATAAAAAGTGAGAGGAAAAATGGTATTGTCTGTACTGAATCATTGAGTCACTTCTATTCAGATAATTTTAGCAACCTACAAAGATCTAAAAGGAAGCATACATAGCAATAGAAATGACCCTTTGCTTTCAGCATTTTCAGCCTCAAACCATCTATTCATTTTCCATGAATGCTATCATGTCCCTAAAAAATGAGTGCTCCTTTTCCTTTAATTAACAGTCAGGTAAGAGATACAAGTCCCTGTTAGAAAAAAAGACTTATCTTTGACATCTTTTGTCAGATTTCCTGTAATTGGAAAATCTGGAATGGCTCATGGGAGCCTAAAAGTTAAAATCCAAATTCAATCTTTAGTCTATTAAAATGCATCTCGCTTTCTGCTCCCTCAAGAAGCACTGTCAAAACTTGCTTCCCAGGTGTCTGCATGGAAGGAAGTTACAGCTGGTGCCTGTCCCACTCCTAACCCTGATGTTTGTATTTGTCCATTTGACTGCATGCCACCTTCTGCAAGGGTGAGAGGGTGGGATCCCCTGTTTCTGAACAATGCCTTTCTGCCAGCAGAAAGTTATTCAATTAGGCAATTTCTCTGCTTAATACTGGATGGGGTGATGTAAACCACCTGCACTTGCTCTCACCCCATTCCCCCCCCCTTCCCCCCTTCCCAGTTGATAGGGACAGCAGCCTTTTCTGTCTCTGGGGAGTTGGGTAAGATCTTCAATCTGCTCTCTTTTCCCATTAGCTTCTGACTACAGTTAATAGAGGTTTTTTGTTTTTTTTTTTGCTTCCTGATTTGGGCTGCATCCAATACAGGCATTTTGTAGCAATATCTGATAAGCATTTGATAATATCTTGACATTTTTTCACCTTTTCCGCAAGTTAAATGTATTTTTCACCTGTCCTCAGAATGATTTTTAAGAGATTGGGTATGCATTAAGGCAGCAAACTAGAATCAGTAAGGAAAGAGTTGTGATTCCCATGTACTGCAGTGCTGTGGGACTCTCCATACAATTTCAAACTTACTATTTTGTATTTGTAGCTTTTTTTTTTTTCAAAGAAGTTTCTTTGTATAGTTCATTTTACTACAGTTCCTCCAATCTGTGGAAAGAGAAGTAGTGTTCATTGCTGTGGTTAGTCTATCTTCACCAATAAATGCTTTTTACTGTTTGATTTCAACTGGATGCGTGACCTTGTGGCTTGTGAGGGTCTTTCATATATCTTGCATGACAGATCCTATTTTGTTTGGGGGAAAATAAAACATGCGGTGTGTCAAGCAAGCATCTTATCCAGTATCTGTTTTAATAAGTGTAATGCCTACTCCTGTATCTGTTTCGGATTGGATGTTTTCCTGAAATGCATGATATTTATGTATCTTGAAATTTTAACATGAATCTGGAAAATATTCCTTTAAGCACAGTTATTGGCACAAAATTAAATTACATTCAGCTCTCATATGTCCCTGAGACCCTAGTGAACAGAAGTGACATAGTGTGCAATTTGAAGTAATTTTTTTCTGGTTTTAAGTGCACTAAAAACAAAATTGAGTCTCCTTATCTCAGCTTAGGTGAAGGTCATAGCTGAAATTATTTTCCTACTCTACTATTGCTAAACCTTTTTTTTTTTATGTAGTCTTGTAGTTTTTCAAATCCCTTTTTTTTTAAAAAAAAAAAACAAAAAAAACTTAGACCCTGTTGTGACTGGAAAAGTTTCCAGTAATTCTGTTAAGTTGACTTTACTGATGTTGAACTATTTATATAAACTATTTTTTTTTACATTTTAACAGTAATAGAAACAAGTAGTCTGCCAACATGAATTAGAACTGCGTTCATTGCTTTCCAATATATATGCTGTCTTTGCTATCTCTAAAGTCATTAATGATCTTATTCTTGAATGTGACTGTTTAAGGACTTTTACAAACAGTAAACAATTTTCTGAAGTAGTAGTTCTTTAGCAGAAATAATTTTCTATTTCTCTTGCACAGGAGAGAAAGCCCACAAGGTTTCAGTTTTCTAATTCTCTGTTTTTTTTTTCTCAATATTGTGTTGTTTTAATACATTAATTTATAATGTATTAAAACAATTATAACATGTATGTTATTAATTTATTAATACATTAATTTTCTAGACCTGTTAATATTCAGTAAAATTTAAGTTATTCTGAACCTCCTGAATAGAATACAGTAGAAGTGGAGGTCACTGGAGACATGGCTGACGTACCAGAAGGCTGTGCTGCCATCCAGTGAGACCTAGACAGGCTGGAGAGTTGGAGAGGGAGAAGTTTAATGAAATATAACAAGGGCAAATATCTACACTGTCTTGCATCTGGACAAGAACAGCGGAAGTTTCCAGTATAGGTTGGGGACTGACCTTGCAGCCAAAAAGGCTGGTGGCATCCTGGGGTATACTAGAAGGTGTGTGATTAATAAATTGAGAGAAGTTCTCCTCCCACTCTACTCTGCCCTGGTGAGATTGCATCTGGAATATGGAGTCAAGTTCAGGGCCCCGCAGTTCAAGGACAGGAAACTGCTTGAGAGCACAGACCCTCAAAGATAAAATTAAGGGAGTGAAACATCTCCCTTATGAGGAACCTGAGTCTCTTTAGTTTGGAGAAGATACTGAGGGGCGACCTCATTAATGTTTATAAATATGTAAAGGAAGTGTGACTCACTCCAATTTATAGGAGGGGGAAGAGGTTCTTTTTAAAATATGTATACCTGATGGTGAGCTTAGGATACAACATGTCAAATCATGCCCAATCAGTTTATTACAAATCCTAGTTGCTTAGGAATACGGGGAAGGGAAGATGGGCAATAGAGAAGAGATAGGAAATAGAGGAGTCTTTGTAGAAAGCAAGAGAGAGAATCACCACCGTGGGTCTGGTGATGTTTGTAGTTCAGATGCTGATCTCTGCTTGTGATGGGTTGTTGGAGAGTGTTGTTTGGTAGACAATTATGACTTCTTTTTTCCCCTTTCTTTTTCTCTCTCTTCTTTTCTCTCTCTCAGTCTTTAATGAAGGTATAACTTATAAGTCCAAGGTGGTTGAGTAAGCTCTTTTTGGAGAGGCAGTTCCTGGCTTTTTTGGGTCTCCACAGGAACTCCTTTGCTCCCATTTTCCAGGCTTTTGCCAGGAGAAAAGAGAGGGGTAGTGAAATGCCAAATTATATCTTGCCTTCACAAGATATAATGGTATAATTCCCCAATCTCCCATACCAGTTAACTGGTCACAGGCCAGATCTTCTACCAGTAAGCACTCCTGAGCAAAACACTTCCAAAGAAGTGCTTTCAAATGTAAACACTGTACACCAAGGGTTGCTGACTATGTAACACTCACCTAGATAATTGTCTGCTGTCAGTTGAAGACTTATCACCAGAAAGGCCTTAGGAAGAAAGCTTTGAAACAAAGAGAAAGAAAAACAGTTTTTATCTTTCACAGAGGGTGAGTGTGTCGAGGATTGAGCCAGGCTCTTCTCAGTGACATCCAGGGGATATCCAGGGCAAAGAGCAGTGGGTGAAAGCTGGAACGTAGGAGGTTTCACATAAATCTGAGGAAAAAACTTCTTCACAGTGAAGGTAACAGAACATTTGAGCAGTCTACCTAGAGAAGTTGTGGGATTTCTTTCTCTGGAGACATTAAAAATCCACCTAGGTATGATCTTGTGTGACCTAATCTAGGCGTTGCTGCTCTGAAGGGGGTTTGGACTAGATGATCTTCCGAGGTCCCTTCCAATCTCTAACATTCTCTAATTCTGTGATTTGGATTTGTTATGTGATGACAAGCTTTTAGGACTGAATCCCTATTAGAAGAGTATGTTGTCTCTCATAGAGGGCCATGTTATAGCTCGGTGTTTTGGAATAAAACAACCTGATGAATATTACTGTGTAATTGCTGTGACATTTGAGATTCTTATATTAAAACAGATGTACCAGGGTAAAAGGCAAATTCTAATGTAGTAAGGACAAATCCTTGTGACCTGCTGTTTGTGAAACCCTACGCCACTACCTATTTCTGTCCACCTGTTTGTCTGTCTATGGTTGCAGATGGATAACTACGAAATGTTAACATCAGAGGACTTTAATGATGCTGAAGTGTACTTACTGCCAATTAAACTAACTGAAGAACCTAATATGATGATTTAAATGTGGGAAGAATTTTATTTCCCCTGCAGCTGAAATTAATTCTTAATATTGTGAATAATTAGCTGAATAATTATGGGATTGCCCAGCACTTCATGGAAATTTAAGTCCATGGCAAAAGATATCTGTACCCCTAATATCACTCTAGCTGAAGCTCACTTAGAATCTGGAATCATCAGTTTATTTCTCTATCTGGGCTTAAATTAATTTTAATTTTCTACTCAGAAATTAATGCTGAACCATAATGTGTAATATTATGTGACAATGTGTGATTACAGTTAGTATAGGACACACTGCATTAAATGAATTTCCAGATGTCACTCATCTGTTTTCAGTTCAAGAGTCCTGTGAAGAAGTACAGTGGGCAAGTGAAATATGTAGTGCAAACTGAAAAAAAGGCCCTTCCCGCTTATGCTGGGAACCCCACTAAAGGTACTTGGGAATAGCTACTATTTTGATGAAGAGATGGAATAAATGATTGATGTTTTGGAGGAAAAATACGTATTGCAGCATAAGAAGTCACTGTAAAAATGATAGATACAGACAGATAACTTCCAGAAGATTCTAACATGCTAAAGAACAAACAGCTTATGTTACTCTGTACAGCTGTGATGAAACACAGTGCATATTCAAAACCGATATGTACTAAAAATTAGAGAATAAGTAACTCTCAAAACTAGATAATCTCCAGATATTCTAAATCATGTAAGTAATTTCTGGGAAATAATTATTTTAAGGTGGTTCTAGTCTTATTCTAGAAGCATTTGCAAATGTCATTTTGACAGGTTAAAGATCTTGCTATAGTCCTAAATACAGATACAACTAGGAAAATACATTTAGAAGACAGTATATTTAAAGTGTATCGTTTTGTGCAGCTCTTTGGGAAACAATTAAAAAAGATAGGTCAGGATATCTTACATGCTCATAATGGTGTTTATATCATCATATATAAAAGTTTTATGTATATATGTATGTATAATTTATACTTGAATAGCCATATATTTTGCAAGCCAAAGCAATCCAGAGGATCAAGATTTCCTTTGAAATGTATTCTAATCAAAGGAATTACACATTTTTGCTCTCTATTTTTGTAGAGGAGGAATTAATACTGGTGTTATTAAAACCTCTTGGTTTTCTGTTAGAAATATTTGTCCTTAGAGAAGCTCTTCATTAAGAGAAATAAAATGAAGATCTGGCATATAGAAAGTGTTATCAATGAGATTTAAAACTTCCTTTGGCTCTCTGGGTGTACAAGAGTTAAATATTTTTCTTATCAGTACTTACAGTGGTAATAAAGCCTAAATGAATGTATAGAAATTTAGAAAGCAAAGAGCAGCCATTGCTTCAGATGAAGGAATGGTTAAATAGAGAAGCTTGGACAAACGAAATTAATGTGAAGACTCAAAAGCTGAAACTGACAATTCTTGTGAGCACAATTGCATACGTGCGCATCTCAACTTGTCATTCAAGACCATTGCATACAGATCTTTCCAGTGTTGACTTTTTAAAGATTATTCTCATTTTTCCATAAATTTATTCTGTAGTTGTTGAAATGCTTTAACTCCAGTGTATAAGAGGAGAAAATATTAAGAGATGGCTGAAAAGCAGGAGGGAAAAGTGCAGAAGAGAAGGAAGAAAATATGTGGAGGTAATGCTAATCAGAAAGACCTAGAAGCTAATAACATTACTAAAAGCCAGAATCAAGATCAGAATCTGTAATAGTCTACAAAAGTTTATTTATTTATTTTACCTCTCCTGGTCATCATGTTCATCACAGCACAGTAACTTTACAATTGTTTTGTGTTGGTTTTTTTGTGTGTGTTTTTTTTTATTATTTTATTTTATTTTTTATTTGAGTTGTGAGTCGGAGAGAGTATGCTGTTCCTTCTGAGTTAAGTCCACCAGTCTCTTTTTAACCAAGTGAGATTTATTTCCAAACAAATTGAAAAAGAGGATATCAAGTGAAGACTCGAAACATATGAAAAGAGAGAGGAGGTAGAACTTCTCCAAACTGAATGACACCACAAGTATTTACTTGCAGAATTTATCAATGTAGAAAGAGGTTGTGGGTTACAAAAATGCAGAATCAAGTGCAGTGTAGATAAAGATAGGTGAGTGTAAGGCAGTTCGGAAATGAAAAGTACCATATGCAGCTATTGAGAAGAAACAGGGCTGATAAAATTGCTGTAGAATGACCCATTGTACAACACATGCTCTCTTAGTCTCAAGATAGTTATTTTTCAGGTTTCTGATTTTGAATAACACTATTTCGTATACATTGTGTGTTCAGCTGGACTGGTGCAGTCAGTGACTGATGATGTGATGCTGTAGTTATATCTCTGAAGTAACATGGAGGTAACTTTTACTTCTTAAATAGTGTTGCAGAAGAAGGTTGTGCTGTCCTAAGGAGCTGAAGATAACAGTTTACCCTGATGCAGAAATTCTTGTGATTCTGTGCAGTTACTGGCAGACCATTCTGTGTAAATTTCTTGAAGGAAACATGACCTCTTGAAAGACTATTGAAAAATCTTCCTTCAATGTTATACATTAATAACACTGGTCAACTTTGTTTTGAAGACAAGAATTTTCTGAGTTAAAGATAAGGAAGTGTTTGCCATGCTGTCATTGACAATTGCTGAATTAGGTCAAGGATATTATGTAGTACTGTAGTACTATTACAGTACTACGAGAACTCAAGTTCCTAGCACTTAGGACATATTACTGTAAATCAGTTTAGAAAATGACAAAATTCTATTTGTAGCAAGTTTTTATTTGACATTTATATCTGTTCAATGCTGTTTGTTCACAGAAGGAAACTAGACTAATTAGTGTTTTTAGATTTTAAATGCATTTAAATAAGGTAGGACTCTAAAGACACTCAGAACCTGCAAGCGAAGCCTAAAAGGTGAGCCCGTGTGTATAGAGTATAGAGCCCAGGAAGGTCAGAGCAAGTGGAAAAGCTCATGAGTGAGAGTGACTGAGGCCACAAAGGGAGTCTTATACATAGTGTCTACTACAGGCCACCTACCAAGTGCAGCCTTCTTCCTCCAGCTGTAAGTGTCACGATCTCAACCTCTTCTTGTGCTGGGAGACATCTCAGTCACCCTGACATCTGCTGGAAAGGTAGCACAGTAAGCTGTAGGCAATGCAGGAGGCTCCTTGAATGCATCAAGGATAACTTCTTGAGTTGGGAGATTGCATATCACCTGGTGAGGCTTTCTATGCTATGTCTGTTGCTCACTAAAGGAGATGAACTTGGTGACATGAGAGTTGAAGTCTGCCTGAGCTGTAGTGACCATGCAATGATGGAGTTCACACTCCTGAGAGATATGGGACAAACACTAAAATCGAGATACTAAATTTTATGAAAGTCGAATTCCAGCTCTTCAGGAACTTAGTCAGCAAAGCCCTCTGGGAAACTGTTCTCAAGGACAGGGGAGCAGAGGAGATCTAGCACATCTTTAAGGAAGCTTTCTTCAGGGCAGAAGAGCTGTCCATCCTTAGGTGTATGATATCAGGAAAGGCAGGCCAGAGACAGACATGACTGAATCAGGACCTGCTGACTGAACTGGAGAGCAAGAAGAAAATGCACAGGCAGTGAAGCGGGGACAGATACCTGGGGTGAGTATAGAAATGTTACTAGGCTGTGTATTGTAGAGATGTGGTAAGGAAGGCCAAGGCCCAACAGGAACTGAACTTGTTGAGGGGTGCTAAGAACTAAAACAACTTCTACTTGTATTTTAACCAAAAAAATGAAAGTTCAAAGATCTGTACTCATCCCAGTGAGCAATACAGGCAGGCTGATAACAGTAGAAAAGGAGAAGGCAGAGGTACTCAGCAGTTTTTTCCCCTCAGTCTTCACTGGCAACTGCTCTTTACACATTCCTCAAGCAGTGAACTTGGTAAGCAAGGACTGATGGGTCAGTGTCTGTCCTGTTAGCGAATATCGGGTTCATGATCACCTCAGAAGCCTGAACATCCATAATTCTCTGGGTCCTGATGAGATGCATTCTGGAGTCCTGAGGGAAGCAATCACCAAGCCATTCGTCATGGTATTTGAAAAGCCACAGCAGTTAGGCAAAGTCACTGGTGACTAGAAAAAATGGTGACATCACCCCCATTCTTATGTAAGGTGGAAAGGATGATCCAGAGAACTACTGACTTGTCATCCTGTGATCCTTCCCTCTGAATTAGAAAGATATGGATTTGATGGGTAGACTGTTCAGTAGACAAGGAACTGTTTGTGAATTCTTACCAAGGGAGTCATGGTCAATGGCTCACTGTCCAGATGGAAATCAGTGATGAGTGGTGACTGCTCAGGGGTCAGTACTGGGATTTGATGCTCTTCAGTATCTTCATCAATTACAGTGACAGTGGGATCAAGTAAACCCTCATCCTGTTTGTGTATGACACCATGATATTGATGTGGTCGGTGTGTCTGAGGGATGGTATGCCATATGGAATCCTACACAGGCTTGAACAGTGAGCCCAGGTGATCTTGCACCCGGATTGCAGCAGTTTCCACTGTCAATACAAGCTGTGTGACAAAAGGATGGAGAACAGTCCTGCCAAAAAGACTTAGAGCATGAGTGAATGGCAAACTGGTTGTGATGCAGCAATGTGTCCTTGCAGTCCAGAAAGCCTATTGTATCCTGGGCTGTGCCGAAAGAAGTGTGGCCAGCAGGTAAAGGAAGTTGATCTTGCACCCTCACCTCTAAGGTGAAGCCTTATCTGGAGTGCTGTGCCCATATGTGGAGTCCTCAGTCTAGGAAAGACATGCACCTGTTGGAATGCATCCAGGGGAGAGCCACAAAACTGATTCAGTGGTGGAACAGATCTCTGTGAGGACAGGTAGATAGAGCCGGAGCTATTCAGACTGGAGAGGGCTCCAGGGAGACCTTACAGTGCCTTTCAACATCTAAAGAGGTGATATAAGAAAGGAAGTGACTCTTTGGCAAATATCTGTTGTGACAGGACAAGAGGAATAGGTTTGGAACTGAAAGAAGGAAGATTTAGATGGGATATTAAAAAAATAATAATAATAAAAATATTACTATTAGGGTGGTGAGATACTGGAACAGATTGCCCAGAAATGTGATGGGTACCTCATCCTTGGAGACTTTACAGGTCTGCTGGACAGAACTCTGAGCAACCCGATCTAACTGTGCATATTCCTCTTCATTGCAGAGGAGCTGGACTTGAACTTTTAAGGTCCCTTCCAACTCAAATTATTCTATGATTTCTGGCCAGATAGCATGCAGACACACAAGGACAAGTTGGCCGTGGCTGTCCACTGCTGTGAGACTGGAACAAAGTGGTAGAGCATTTTGTGCTTAGGCAAATGTAAAATATGGGTTGTGTCTGTAATTCATATAAGCCAGTGTGCGTCACTGGCTCACAAATCCCTCTCTAATGCATGTGAATTTATATCTATAATTTCAGTTATCTGCACTTTAGATTTAAGCATGAGTTTGTTGCAAATGAGTGCCCACAAAGTTCATGACACTGAAACAATGTCATGACCAGAAATGTTTAGCTTTAAACTGGTATATCTCAATTTTGATTTACACTTGCATCACTCAAAATGGCAGAATCAATTTGTTCAAATATCAGTTTTAAAAAAATTGCTGTAGGCTATGATCTTAGGTGCCTAGCTTCGTCCTGGGGGAAGAAAAAAAGTAATGTTAGAATTATAAGTCTGTGAAGAGCAGTTTTTACTACAGAAGTACAGATATAACCTTAACTATTATGATGTGTCTGTAATGTTATTAAACAGTAAGTGTATGCATTGCTAGCTGCTAAGTAATATTTCTGAAATAGTAAACGGTGAACAGAGAAGCTGCAGAGAAAAACAGTAGTGCCAAAGAATCAGTAATTGAAGTGCAAAAAATAATGAAATGACAGAGTTACTGTAGGAATTTCGTAAGGTGAAAATTATTAGGGCAACTGATATTACTGTGTATGTTGAGATACCCATTCAGGGACATTTATGTGGTATATGTTCTGCCTATTGCCTTTTTCAAGACATGGATTTTTTTAAGAGAATACAACACTGTTCTACTTCTGTTATATGAGATTCCACTATTACAGAAGGCAACAGAAGCAATTACTGTGGCTAACTACCAAATGACTTAAAACATAATTTCAGTGCAGTTTTATTATGTATTAAGCTGGATCTGCATTTTCAAATAGTATTCTGGCTTTATTTCGTGGAAGTGCTGGTTATCCCACAAATTCAAAAATATTCACAAATATCTGATTCTCAAGTTCTTATTTGGAGCTATGGAACATTCTTTCAAGATTTAGATTAAGAGCAGCTTAAATTTGTGTTGCTTTCTAATTTTCATTTGGTAGCTTTCTGCTCTTTTAAACTTAATTAAAAAATAGTGTCTAAACTTCCTAGCAAGAGCTAGTAATTACTTAGTAAACATGCACTTTTATGATAATCAGTTACATTCTCCACAAATGTTCTTAAGAACTGATCTTGATATATAAAGAACCCATTTAAATTAAGTTTTAATTCAGTGAGATTACACTTGAAATGAAATATAAAAAGGATAAGATTCTTTAAAGGTGTTCCAGGTAACAAGCATCTATGGTAGGATCTATTTATTGACTCCAGTCAAACCATAAGCTGGTAAGCATTCTAAGATCATGATTTATTGAGTGGTATTTGTTACCAGAGAACAGATAAGTGTGGTGTTTCTTCCTGGGGAAGGTCAACATTTTAGAGGCAAATTTTCTATTACTGGAAATCTTAAGACCAAATAAAGGGCTGCTCCAAAAGTAATGCCTCCTATTTGATTATGCAGGCTTGTGACATCAGAGGCAGTGGTACTGCAGTAGAATGTTGAATCTTCCTCTCCAGTATTCAATTTTGTTGCTGTGTGATAGATGGCATCAGAGGGGCAAAATGCTCTCTAATATGAAAATGTGTATGAGGTGAAAGTGTGAAATTGAATTCCTCCATGCAGAAAAAACTGCACTCATTGACATTCATTGACACTTGCTGAGACCAAACAATGCATGTGAGCTCAGTTGGGTGGTGGGTGGTGTAATCCAGCAGTGGCAATGGCAACAGTAGTTCAATTCTGCTGGTGAACATGTTTATGAGTATAGCATGCAGGCTCTTTTTCATCAGTGCAGAAAATGCATAGCTCGTGGTGGAGACTATGATGAAAAAATAGAGTTTTGTAGCTGAGAATTTGCTCTATCTAATAATGTTGCTGTATTATTTCTGATGCATTACTTTTGGTGCAGCTCATGTAAAATAACATTCTGTGATTCTTTTTTTTTTTTACTTCTTTAAAAATGCAAGTTAATTGTGAAGGATGAGACAGGCAGAAGCTGTGGTGACAGCTTTTTGTATTAGCTATACTCCTATTTAACAGGAGCACAAGTTTGTCTTGATGAGAAGCTCCATGTTTTTCCCAGGCATACAATAATGATATGAAAATTTGGTGAAAATGGTTTCAATCTCAACTTGAGTTCAGGTTATTATTTCTAACACTTTTATCCAAAGTCAGATGTTATAGCTTTAGTCTAGTGGTCTCACATATCTGTACATTCGAAGAGTTTAGACTTCTGAGGGAGTATATAAGCAAAAAATATTCTGGAGTATAGCAGTTCATGTACTGTGAGTAGCCATAATAATATAACATTCATTTACAACACACTCTTAGCTGCTGGATTTCTGCCCTTTCTTAATGTCTGCACTTTCTTGATGTTAACCAGGAGTTAAACTGAAAAGCTTGCTGTTGTGATGGTTCTGTCTCTGTATATATTTCCGCATATGCAGTTTTCATAGCCTCCATGACACCTTTCATCAGCTTTCCTTCTTCTCTTTAATCATTTCCTGTATTATCTTTTATGTCTCCAAGATCTATTGGCCTTGCTTTTGGCTTTGTAGAGCGGAACACAAGGGGAATTCGTGAGCTCACTAGAAATTAAAACAAAAACGTTCTTACACCCTAACACCTCATGTTGATAGCACAGCAAGCAAACAAATCTTTTAAATTGCAGCTTTAAGGTTCCGATGGCCTGAAGTGAGCATCCTACAACATTTAAGTACATTCTTATAGTATCATCCCCTCCACTGAATTCTCTGCCAGTGGCAGTTTGATAGGTTCTGTCAGCTCAGCAGCATATTGTTTCACTTGCTTTGCAGTGCAAATCTAATGGGGAATAATGGTAACAAACTCAAGAGCACTCAAGGGCTTTGCTCACCCCTACTTAGGCAGCTTCGTGGATGGCCAAGGAAAGCACTGCAGCTTAGGTTTGTAGTAATATCTCCATCAATTCGATCAGAATTGACTGCTTTAGGGAATCCAATATTAAAAGACATGAAAGACCTTGCAAGACATGAAAGTAGTTTTTTTTTGTTTTGTTTTTTGTTTTTTTTTTAAGCCTTTCTAGTATCTATTGTGCTTATAATTTTTTTCCTAGTCTTATCCCTGAGATGCCTCAGTGTAGTTGCTAACTTAGCAAACTATCCCTCTTTTCTATGGGTCTGCAAAGTTCCATGTGTAGAATCAGTTAGAAAATTTAAAAGATTTATTTCTTACAGGAAGCTATTTCTTGTATTTCTCATTTCTTGTACTTCTTCTTAGGAGTATGAAGTCAAGAAATAGATTTGAAAAATGGTTTGATATACAGTTTCATTGAGGAAAATGGAATTAAAATCATTTGTTTATATTTGATTCAAAAGGAAAGCTTATTCTTCCAATTCAGACTGTATCAAGGTATTTTCTTTAGTCTCTGTATGTCTTATAAGGAATGTACTTCTTGAGTATTTATTTCTAGCTCAGTGTGCTGAGTGGACAGCAAAAGCTACATCTCAGAATGCGTCATTCTTGTCCTCTTCTTGCTTCTCAGTATAGGTATCATACAACTTTAACTTAAAAAGCTGGAACTGAGCTTTAACCTTTAAGCTCCATTGTGACTATTTATGTAGCTACCCTGTGCTAATTGTGTTGATGTAGAAGAATATCCCAACAGGAGTTGAAATCGCAGGACAGATACAGGGCTAATGTCAATTTAATGAGGTTCAAGAAAGTCAAGTGCAGTTGGTTTGGGACGATCTCAAATGCATGCAGATGGGGAGAAGAAGTCATTGACAGTAGTCTTGCAGTGAAGGACTTGGGAGCCCTGGTAGATGAAAAGCTGTCCGTGAGCCAGTAGTGTGCACTTGGAAACCAGAAGTCCAACTGTATCCTGTGTAGCATCAGAAGAGAGGTGGTGTTTGTCCTCCTCTTCTCTGCCTTTGTGAGGTCCCATCTGGCATACTGAGCCCAGGTCTGGGGCCCCAGCACAAGAAAGGCATGGAGCTGCTGGAGCAGATCCAGAGGAGGGCCATGAATATGAATCAGAGGGCTGGAGTACCTATTAAGAAAGACTGAGGGAACTAGGCTTCTTTAGATTGGAGAAGACATCAAGTAGACCCTTTCCAGTATTTGAAGGGAGCTCATAAACAGGAGGAAGACTGACTTTATACACTGTTTGATAGTGATGGAACAAGGGGAAATAGTTTTAAACTAAAAGAACGGAGATTTGTTAGATGTTAGGCAGATTTTTTTTTTTTGTTTTACTTGGCGGTGAGGCACTGGTGCAGATTGCCTAAAGAAGCTGTGGATGCCCTGTTCCTGGAGGCATTTCCAGGACCAGGTTGGCTGGGCTGGGATCCTGGGCAGCTTGATCTAGTGGCTGGCAATCTTGCCTATGGCAGGGAGTTGGATCTTTAAAGTTGATCTATAAGTTTCTTCCAACTTGAGCTATTCTATGATGTAGTAAGAAAAAGATTCCACTGTGTATTTGAGTCTGATAGCTGCATATAATTACATATTTAGTAAACATCTTGATGGCCTGCAAACTGTTGGCATAAACAGAACAAACATTTTCTGAAAGTTAATTCTTACGCAATAGGAATGTTGCACCGGTAAAATAAGACTGAAATTCAATTGCTTCATTCATTGTAAAACAATACTTGAAATTGTGGACATCCTGTGTATTTTATCTAGATTAATTATTCATAGAATCATACAATCAACAAGGTTGGAAAAGACCTACAATATAATCCAGTCCAACCATCCACCTATCACCAATAGTTCTCACTAAACCGTGGCCCTCAACACAACATCTAAATGTTCCTTGAGCACCTTCAGAACTGGTGATTTCATCACCTCCCAACAGTCCATTCCAATGTCTGACCACTATTTTGGGAAAGTAGTGTTTCCTAATATCCAGCCTGAATCTTCCCTGGTGCAACTTGAGCTGTTCCCTCTAGACTTACCACTAGTTATATGAGAGAACAGTCCAACTCCCGGCTCACTACAACCTCCCTTCAGATAGTTATAGAGAGCTCCCCTGAGCTTCCTTTTTACCAGAATGAACAATCCTAGCTCTCTCAGCTGCTCCTCCTAAGGCCTGTGAACCAAACCCCTCACCAGCTTTGTTGCCCTTCTATGGATGAACTTCAGGGCCTCAGTGTCTTTCTTGCAGTGAGGAGCCTAAAACTGAACATGGAACTAAAGATGCAGCCTCACAAGTGCTGAGTGCAGTTTCTGTACCTGTTTCTGAAGTGGAGATATCCTATTTTATGAGTTGAAAAATACTGTAGCTGTTTATACATTTTCATTGACTGAACTAAACAACTAGTCTCTCACTCTCAAAATAAGTGCACACTTGTGAGCTTTGCACTTTTTGTTTTGCTTTGTTTTTGTTTTATTTTCTTTTTGAGGAATATGTACTATTCATCAAATCCTTTTTGTGGGAACTTTATTTTTGAGGCTTTTTTCTTAAATCCGGGTTGTAGTGTTTTGGTAAAAAAATAAATAAATAAAAGATTTTGTTCCTCAACAAAGTGGGAGATTGAAAGATAAAATTCTCCTTTTAATTGCTATTATACATAATGATTTATTTTTTAAAAGAAAAAGGATTTTTGTAATGATTCATCAAATTTTAAATGACACATGCTTCAGTTATGTTCAGTTAAATGAGATATACTGATCCTAAGTCTTCCAGAGTGGTTTTAAGGGATTGCTCATTTAGAAAGTGGAAGACAAATAGATTAAGGGCCCCAAAGCTGACATTTGGCAGATACCACTTTTTATTCTTACTTTGTCTATGGAGCAAATGTCTCTGTTTCATTTTTCTCCCTTTATCTGTCCTTCCATTTTCTGTAAAGGCATCTAAATGTCTTCAAAATTGATCTTATTTTAGCTGATAATAAAGTCATTTTATTAAAATTATTTGGAAATTAGATAGATCTTCTCTCATCTGTGTGACTATCGAAGTTACATACAAATGTATGCAACTGAATTCTGGTTTAAATTCATCAAAAAGGACAAAGTTTAACATTTTTATTGTCCTGAGAAGGAAAATTGAACAGTTGTCTGAATTATTCTTTATTTCTTCTGTTGATGGGAGGCAGTTCACAGCAAATCTTATTTATACAGGGGACAAAGATCATCTATAATAAGGTGGTTTTTTTCGCTGCTTTGTTTGGCTAGATTACTGTCTATGAGTTGAGGAGTCATCTTGGTTGTTACTAGATAAATTATATTTGGAGATATTTTGGAGAGCACTTAAAGCTTGTGAGAGGTAGTAATCTACCTTCTCAGTTCAGGAGACCTGAATGAGAAATGCAGATGGTACAAATTGTTCTGAGTGGTTTTACATTTCAACATTGTCACTTTTCTTTGTGAAGTTCCATTTTACTGAATTGCTTGCTTGTGGTTTACATTTTTTTTTGTTTTCTTTTGTTTACACTTAAGAAAGCAAGGAGATGGGTCCATTCTTACAAGTGATGGAAGAGAGGTGTGAGAATAATATTATCTATAGTGGCTGCTTATAGAATCTAACCAGTGCTCTGGTGTTTTTTTGAGCTGCTCTCCAGCTGCTGAGAGAGCTTGAACCTTGAAGGATTTTTATGAGTAAAGTTGGATGATTTGATCTGTACAAGGAGTGGAAAGCAGACTTTGGTTAGAAAATACTCAGAATTAAATATCTATTAATTTTGTTTTATGTATAGCTGGACCTAATAACAATACAAGCTAATCTCTCATTGGTCATCTTTGAACTGATGTGGTGTACATACCTATGTGGAATTTGTTGGTAATTTCCAGTGAAAATTATTCAGAAGATATACAGTGGTTTTGTGGAAATCAGGATGGCACTATGAAGAATATAGCTAGTTTGTGTTTGTAAATGTGCAAATGTTTGATATTTCCTCACTTCTTGACTCTGCTGCTCAGAAGTGCAGAACTTACTTGCACGTAATTCTCAGAGAATGGAGAAAGTAAAAGTAGTATAAAATCAGCACAGATTCTAGTAGATAATTTAATAGAAAATGACTAAAATTAGTCCTGTTTGGAAACGTAATAAAACAAATGTACTGGTTTTGAATAAAAAACATAAAATGATCAGAAAATCTAAAATAAATTGATTTTGCTACATCATTCAAGATCTGTCTTACCAGATTTCTAAGAAAACCCAATTTAGAAAGATTTTTACATTTCAGTTTAATGTGAAACATTTTCTGTCAGTTGCTGGAGTGGATTATAGGATGTTTATGTATTACAAAAGAATTCATGGTTCATAAGTACTTCAAATTTGGTATTTCTGGTTGTAGGAGCCTGACTTGTGATGGAATTAATTGCATTTTATATTTATCTATCAGGTGTATAGAGCGGGAATGAAACAAGAAAAATTAAAAAATGAACAATTAAACTCGGCTTTTAAATATAGTAAGATAAATCTTGTTTGAAGTGTACAAATAATGTGATTTATCTTACATTACTGACATGTGAGTAATTGCAGCTACCTGTTTCCCCAGTGAAATAAATTCCACTTACATATCACACTGTTGTGCTCTTCAACTCAGCTTTTTTCTACCATTTCAGTATCTAACCAATCCACATCAATGTGCAGAAAAAAAATCCCTTCAAAGCACGTCAAGCACATGAACAGTCTGATTTGAAAGGCTTAGAGGACAGTTAGTTCCTCAGGCTATATTCCTGTTTAAAAAGGTGCAGAGAGGAGTATAGTCAGCAGTATGTATAAAATAACGAAATAGTGAATTTTATTTAATCTTGAAAAACAGGTTAGACATTTGCATGTAAAAATATACTAACTGTATTAATGTATGAACTTAAATCTACTGTTTCAATTATTATCATATAAAAAATTATATTTTTTCCATTTAAGCCAGAAGCCATTTGCAAATGTCTCATAGATGCCTTTTTATCTCAGTAATGTATCTTTATTGATTAATCAAAAGGAAAAAAAAAAAGAAAAAGTTCTTTGAAAATCTCTTAGAATCCTAAGGGGCAGTTCTATGAAGAAAATAAATCGACTGTAATTATTTAATAATGGTAGTATTGAATAAATTCTGTTTAGTTTGCTAGCTAAAACCTGAAGTATATGCATGTACTCATATTACGCTTCACACAAAACATGCATCAGTGTTTTGCTTTAATTTCATACCTACGGAATCATAAAATTATCTAGGAAAAGACATTTGAGATCATCAAGTCCAACCATCAGAAATTCAGTGTATCTGTAAAATGAAGGTTTTCAACTCATTTACCCCTTTCCTGTATGGTATTTTCTAAGCATTCCTTGTTTAAGTGCCTCATGTGTTTGGGTTAGCATGAAATGTTCTCTTTCCATCCTTACTTCTTCAAAAATAATTGCAGAGGAAACTAAAATTATCTTTTTTCTAAGACTGGATTGTACTATTAAACCTAGCAAATAATCCCTCTGGTTCTCATTTTAACCAATACCTCTTTTCAAGGAGATTTTAGCGTTGTAAATAAACTTCCCTTTAATACTAAAACTGTCCTCATTACAGTGTTACCTACAAAATCTAGAAGACTATTCTCTCTTACAGTCATATTCATTCAGTGTCACTGAGATTTTCAGAACTTTTCTACCTGAAGTTATATGTTTAAGTGTGAAAGTTGGTTAAAAAGAAAATAAAATTGCAAGAAAATACATGAAATGCACTAATTTATGATAATACTTTGCATCTGTCAGTTAATTGTTTTCCATATGACCTAGAGGAATGCACAGGCTGGATGTACTGACACAAATTGAGTACAGAGTACATATTATCAAAGATGAATTTACTGGAGAGCTAATGGAGTTTTACTTAGCCTACATGCACAGTGAGGATTGGCATATATATTGTATTGTATCATCAGTGTGATATTTGCTTGGTTTTAGAATATTGTCTTAGTTGGGACTCTGTTAATGTTAGTTTGACATAGTTGATGAGTTGGGAGAAAGTAAGAGTGTGATTTAGGATAACTGCATCTTATATAATTCTACAAATCTCAATTTTGTTATATTCTTATTATTGATGGACCTTCTCATCAATCATTGTCCTGCATTGAATACAGTTGTATTTTTATATTTTCTCTATATCTGGATATAATATATTACATATTCAATTGCATATTTTTTTAATAATTACTTTTGTTATATATTCTACTCTGTATTCCACAGCTAGAGTTATTGCCATCTTTCAGAAGAGGGAACTCTCCCATGGGCCTGTAGATGTTTTTAAAAGACAGAAAAAGATAGGAGTCAGGAAATATGCTGAAAGACCGTGAAGGGAAACAGGATTTTATACAGGATATATGAATTAATTTCTTCTGTTATCAGAAGTGAATCTTAAAAAACCGCCACAGCTTTATTACCTTGTTTGTGGCAAGAATTGTCCTTAAATATTTCAGTTCCCTATTCAGACTTAGATTGTGTATTTATCTACCTGTTTGTCTGGAAGTATGTTTCATTTGATGATTTTGATTCACTTTTATTAATAGTGGTGGGGTTTTTTTTGTTTGTTTGTAAAGCAGATATCCCAGACTGAATCTTTTTTTAGGGCTGCACATTGTTACCTTATTATCTAAAACTTAGATTGTTCACAGACTGGTACCCTTAATACTCAAAACGTAGACTTGCACATTGTTCTCATCAATCCTTGAGTAGAGTGACCATGTAGTTCATGCTCCAGACTCTCTGAATACTTTTATGTCTATAAAAACAAAAGCATCTGCTGTACTTATATAGGGGTTTGCTTTTATCCTCTGATTTTTCCATAACTGTTAACCTAATATGTCTTTTCAATTGAATACTTTGTAAGATACTCTGAACTATCAAAGACAATCCTACATCCAGTGTCTTCTCAAATCCACTTGATCATAGTGGTAATGCTTTCATTTCTCCCTATTAATGTTCTTGTTATGCATTCCTCATACTACAGTAACTTAGTTTCAAAGGGATGATGGGTAAGATCTTGAATGAACAATTTGACAAAACTTTGAGATTGAAATAACAATAAAACTAAAATGCTATTCCACTGAGTTGAATGTAATCTCGTAATTTTTATAATATTTTTGTAATTCAGTCCAACATTGAGGGGTAAAATGCAATAAACCTCTTACTTTTGTGTATGTTATGAATTTGTTTTCATTGTGACACTTGAACCTGTTATTGAATCCAAGGGGAAGTATAGCTATACATGGACATTTTTAAAGATTCACTGTTTATGGTTTCCTACTTCTTCTAATTTTGGAAGCAATAAAATCCAGACTATAACTGTCTCCTTGAAGAGAAGTCAAGTAAGGTCTTTAGTTGGTAACTCCAAATCATTACTCAGTACCTTTTTATGATGTTTCTAGGTCTATGTTTGTAAAGGTTACTTTCAAGATAGTAACGTATCTGGATTTTTATTAAGATTTTTGATCAAAAAATATTTATTTCAGGAATGCCTTATGGTTGATTGCATACAGAACAATATAATAAATAGGCATATAACTCAGTTCTTTCCTGAATCATAGGTCTGTAAATGTCTGAGATAGCCAAAAATGTCTTTCTTCTATCTGGAGTACTGAATGTACAAATTATAAGTGACTGCCTGCTTTTTCATTTATTCTAGGGCTGAATCTTACCAAGTATAGGAAGATACAAAATATCTATTAGAATAAATCTTATCTCTATGTTCCTTATTTAGTTTCTAAATTTTGCTTTTGTTTTCCTGTCAGACCAGAAAATGTTTGAGCAGTCCATAGCAGGTAGGTTTCACAATTATCAGAATCCTCATAAGTTCAGAACAACTCAAGAAACCTCTATCTCTTGCTTCAAATCAAACTCTGTACACATGAATTTACAAGACTTCCGGAAAATCTCTTGGTTAGCAGCATTTCTTTGAATAGGGTACCACTCTGTGTAGACTGGAAATACTCTTCTTTATTTCAATCTTTTCCCATAGGTGTTCCAAATGAAGCAAGTTAATTCAACAAATGCATGGATAAGCTTTTTTTATATTTATGTATAATTTTTGTAATTGTATTACTTCATGTCCTGTGTAATAACAGATTCTGAAGATTTTTAGAGTTGAAAATATGTTGCAGGAAAAATTACATGGGCCTTCGAGATTTAGCAAGAATAAAAAAGAATAAAGTTCATATTTTATCTAATTATTCTATTTTTAAATTTTCCACTGGAATTTTTTATTTTTCTGTCTTGAAAGACTTATTCATCAGCTGATATTGAAGAAAGGATTTCATAAAGTTCTGTGGACTAGTTTGCTTTGTGCTGTGAAGGTGTTGTGGTGTTGTTGTTTTTTTAATGTAAACTGTTAGAGTGATGCCCTCATGAATTTCCTGAAAATGATCAACAAGCTGTTGGTACTATCTCCCAGAGAAAATAGACTATTCTAGTAGGCAGTGAACCTAAAAAGGGAGTCAGGTGTTCAAAGCGCAACCTGACTCCAAAGAAGTAGATTGCAGTTAGAGATGCTACTTGTAGGCTGACAGGGAGGATCATACTGTGAACATAGAGTCCAAAGGGTGATAGTTGCTTGCTTGTACTGGTATTTCTTTTTTTTCTTTCTTTCTTTTTTTTTTTTTTAAGAAAGGAAAAGAAGAAATCATCAGTTAGTTGAAAGAATCTTGTCAAATGTTAAGCAAAACTGCTTGAAGCAAATGCATCTTTTTAATGTTCTCAGTAGCAACAATCTAAAATTCAGTAAGATTTAAAAATTAATGAATTCCATCATAGAAACCAAGATGTATGTCACATAGACCTAACTAGATAACGACACCTTGATTTTAACACATTTATTTTACGTCTACAAGTATACATAATTATAGAAAATATTTCATTACAGAAAGATACTGAGTCAAATAGAAGAAAATAGCTCACTTGAAATATCTGAGAGGCCAGTGGAGGTCTGAATTTCCAGTGTCTCACTCTAGAAATCTAATTCACAAAAAATATATTGCATAATTTAGTGTAACTATTAGGAATTCAAGTAATTTTCACTTTATGCAGACCAAATTTTAGATTGGAATACATTTTTCACTTAAGGTTTTCAACATATAGGTTGCTTTGCATTTTAACATAGGTATTTATAAGAAGAAAGAGATAGTAGTTCATTTAAACAAAATTATTTAAATGTATTCTCTCTGTATATGTGCTCGTGGGCATTTGATCTTGGTTACATTTTAAAAATGTGAGGGCATTAAACTCCCAAACTTTATTTCCTATTGAAAATATATATCTAGTGCCAAAAAAGATGAACCTAACTAATGAAGAGAATCAAAGTGAAGTATTTTGGGTTTGAATCAAAATGATATACATATATTTTCTCAATTATAGGCACTCCAAAATATTATTGTTTGTTAAGAATTGTTTTTGTTGTTTTTTGTTTGTTTGTTTGTTTGTTTTTACAAAATATTTCACAAAATGGAACTTTCAGTTTCTCTGTCTTGAGAGAAGTGATCAACATTCAGATGTTGGATTTTCCATGCAAAAGAAATTCTGAGTTTTGCCTAGCTTTAACAGTAGTGTTTCTCTTACCCTAAGATTTAAGAATACTATTGTGAAAGTATCAATTTTGAAAGCCCAAGTAATTTCTAGAGCAAATATGATATGTGTTTTTTGAGTTGTTTGGTACTGAAATGTTTTCACCATAGATTATGGAAAACATCAGTTCTACTTGCAGTTTTCAAGCATTAATTTTACCAATATCAAGAATGTGAGTGCAGTAAACAAACTGAAATTAAATTCTTTTCTACAGAAAGAAATACCCCAATTAACATTGAAACTCCTTTTAGTGCAAACCCATAACTTAATCAAATGTTCCGTGGTAGACATCATTTTAAGGATTCACCTATTTATTTTCCATCTTGAAATAATTAGAAAATAGCAGTCTATACAGCTTGGCTGTTGATACTTCATGCATTCTTAACTTGTTTTGTGTTTGATCTGAAATCAATTGCTATCATTGGGAATTTTCTGATCTAATAAGAGTTGTATATGGCTCTTACTCATCTGAAAATGTTTTATCAATTTCCATAACATTGTGTATCACATGAAAACACTAAATAGTTACGAGATTGTTTTGTATTTTTTGTTTGTTTGTTTCATTGTGAGGCATGACATCTTTTTTTTTACTAATGGGGTGGAAATCAGTGTTAGCTGCAGTTAACAAGAAAGTAACCGTCTTTGAAAATTTTGAAAGAAACAACACTCACAACAACGAACATAGAGATAATTGGTTTTTAGTATTTTTTCTCCTAAATTACCAACAGAAACAGATTCTACCATCTATAAAATATATTTTCTATATTGTGAAGAAAAAAATAGAGGAAAAAAAAATCAAACCTCATGTTTCCACTGTGGAGATTTATTCTGGGAACTGAATTTAAGACAGAGCACTGTATCTGTGCTTGTCCCTGTGGAGGACAAATGCCTTCAAAGGATTTTATTTTGAGATAGTATAATTCCAGAATGACCAGTCTGAGCTGGAGATGGTTAATACAAAAGGTACCCTGAACAACATAAAAAGCTTTTCAGCAATCTGAGAAAGCATGCAAGATGTATGATCTGAAGTTCAGAAATGATTCACTTCTCCTTTGTGTTGTAAATGTCAGGCTTCTGTTGTTTGTTGGATTTTTTATTAAACAGTATGCAAATTTGCTATTTACCACAAAGATTAATTTTTCAATCGTGATGTCACAGCATCTGTGTCTCGTGATGATTGTTCTTTTGTTCAGAATTTCTAAGAATTTATTTTGATCGTGTTTATCTGTCTTCGTTAGTGATGCAGAGGCTTTAGTTACATGAATGACAACCATGAAAGAAAAAATATTTTTAGGTGTTCTGAAAAGCTGATATTACATGGGTGATGCATTCTTCATGATAGCTTGATGGGAAATAATTAGAAGTCTGTACGGATTGTTGTCACTTTGGCTTTCCCTGTATCAAGAAATGAAACGCCCACCGGGAACATTTCCTGGCACTGAGGCTGAAGTTCAGAGGGCAGCTCACATCAATGTAAGTAAACTTTCTTAGGTTCAAAAACAATATTATCTCCTGCAAAGCGTGCCTTGGCCCTTTGTTACCACCTTAGTAATGCATGAGAATGCTTGCAAGAAGACATCAAGTCCACAAACATGCCAGAAAGTGTTCTGGTGATTTAGTAGTATGACTGATAGATCACAGGTGCCCACTTAAAACTGTTGAGTTTAATACCACAGGTATATCCTTTGGGCCACAGAAACACTCAAGTGAGTTTCACTTGCTTACTGTATTTTTAAATTATAGGTTTCTATTTAATCCAGAGGTAGGGAGAGAGTATCAGATGACTTCTCTGTCTGGGTCATCAGTGAACCCCCACATTAAGGTGCAACATGATAGAGTGCTTACTTGTCCCCTCCTGTAGAATTAATTTTAAGATGCCAGGTTAAAAACAACTGCAATGCTAATTCTAGGAACAGTGTCAAGTCAGTTGAATCTGACAGAGGTAAAATGTAAGACAGTTAAAATAATGCCTAATATGGAATGTTCCTGCTTGCTCCTAAGGACACCTAGATGAGATATATGTATATTGTAATGAGTATCTTCATATGCAAAACCTGAGTAGTAGTACATTTTCTGCTCAAAGTCGTGAATGCACCTCTTGACCAACAAAAACCAAAAGCTACCTCTGAAATTGCTGGCTGGGTTCATGATAGTGATGGAACTGCAGAGCTACTGAGGAATTACTCAGCTTGGATTGATCCTCTCTTTGGCTGCCCCTTGAATCACTCTTAAAAAAAGGAAAAAAAGCAAGAATGATTATTTCATAAATTGAGTACTTTAGCAAATCAAGACTGTATCAAATCAAGTATCTTTGTGTTATGTATGGATAGATTTTGTACAGTGAACATACATTATCTGGGTTTCCGTTACAAAAAATTGTTCCGTCCAACAATTTTTTGAAACATCAAATAACAGCAACAAAAAAAGAACCCACCACAGTAAAACTGCAGGAGACTGACACAGACATCCTATTTGCTTTGAGAAATAATGTTTTTTGAGTACATCGAACGTGATCAAACAGAATCTTCTCCTTGTTTTATTTATGCTGCTGCCTCAAGACCTAAAACCTCCCTTTATTTGAATACTTTGTGTTTGCCACTTCTGCAGTGTTACTAAAAATGTCATGTTGTCATTTCTTGCTGCTACCAAAAAACCACAGTACTGACTGATGTAATTCATATTATGTTCCTGGGCCACAACTGAAACGATTGTCAAATTTAGCTTAATCTTCTTCATCCAAATCCTGGTACTTCAACCTAGCATTTTTTCAACCCTGTAGGATATCCCTCCTTTAGGGATACATAAATAATAAATTATTTGATCATGCAATATCATATATTACAGCATAAAATTTGATTGCTTTTTGTCAGTCTTCCTTGTCTTCCAGTTGTTTTTTGTAATTACTGTATCCCTTTGTTGAAACTGACTTTATAGCTATGAAGAGCTCTTGTTAAATTTCAAACTTTGCTGGAGCTGGTGTCCTTACTTCTGCAAAAATCAATCTTAAATCAAGAAAAAAATGTGTTTTTTTCTGTGTACATGTAAGCAAAATAGAACCATTTTCACACTGTGATTCTCCACTTTTTCAAGTTACATTTATGGAGTTCATTTAATCAGTATATATAATTCAAATAATGATATGATGGCGGAGGTTGGAGGGGACGTCTAGAGAATATCTGGTCCACCCCTCCTGCTAGGATAGGGCCACTTAGTGCAGATTCCTCAGAGATGTGTTGAACCATTTCCTACTCATCCTTGTGGCTCTCCATTGGACTTTCTCCACTAGCACCATAACTTCGTTGTACTTTGGGAGCCTGGAACAAGAAACAGTACTCCAGATGTGTCCTCAGCTGGGCTGAAAAAGGGGAAGGGTTATATTCCTCAACTCTGTGGTAGCGCAGGATAGCGTCAGTGTTCTTGACTGCTACTGGCAAGCCTAAGTCTTTTTCTGCAAAGCTGCTTTCCTGAGCAGCCAATTCAGCAAAGCTATTAGTTTCCCAGTTGCAGAACTTGTACTTCAATTAGAAGGCTCCTGCCTGCTCTGTTCTTCAGTCTGTACGTTGTATGGAAAAATACAGATAGTGGCCTGAACAACCAACTAACCTATGAGAAGGGGCTTCTGTTGGCTTGGTAAGACAAGTAAGCTACCTCTAGTTTCTGCATGTAGCTGGAAAAAGCTTGCTTGTGAGAAACTGCTCTGTAGCTGTAACTAAGCATCCTTGCTTTCGGTGGATGGCCTTGATTATCCTGATATGCAGTGCTTTATTGTCTCCTGCTGTTGTATGTATGGCCACAGTGCAAAGGGGTGGGTGTGGACATCTTGCTGACCAGTTGTCCCCAGTACCTGTTGGGTGTAATCCTAGGGCAGTCACCACTAGTATCTCCACCACTAGGACTTGGTGGAGACAGTACTGACTGGCCACCCCCAGTAATGTGAGTGTCTCTCTGTGAAACTTACAAATATTAACTTGCTTCCATGTCCTTTCTTCTGTATTGGAAAACCTCACTCACAGGCACAGACGCTCTTGCGTTACATCCATACAGGCATCTCTGTCTGGAAGCACAACCTTCTGGTGTAACAATCTATGTTCCCAGTTACTGAGAATGTACTCTGTCCCATAATCCAGCTCATGTTTGAAGATGGTGAACAGACTGGTATACAGACCTTTGAGGTACAGCACTGTACAACTAGACTTCATGTCACTGATCACCATTCTTTGGGTCCAGCTGTTCAAGCAGTGTTCAGTTCACCTCATTCATCCAGCTATACGTGATTGGTTTCTCTCTGAGGATTTTATGGAATACATGAAGTCAAAGCAGATGAAATCCACTATACTTCTCTCATCTACTAAGCCAGTCATTCAATTGTAGACATTTATCAAGTTGGTCAAACATACTTTTTATTGTTGAATTCATGCTGACTACTCCCATTGATTTTCTTGTCCTTCATAGCTCTAGACAACAAAAATCATGAACTGGAAATGGAGTATCAGTTTTACAGAGGTTTTATTACATATCTGTTCACAAAATATACAGTGACAGATCGGGAGACCGAAGTGATCAGTATGAGGTGTGTCTTTTCTTTAATTTACATAGCGTATGAGTATACTCAATACAGTAAGAAAAGCAAACTGCAACTGGGAATGGACATACTATTAAATTGCTAAAATTGCAATGAGACTGGTCGTGTTTGCACAATGTCCCATTAACATTACAGTCACTATTATGAGAATGAATTCATGTTGTTCCACAGTCTGTTCTCATTATAACCTTTTTATTTTCACATAACCATTGTGTGTTGTTAAGGTAAACAACAGTGAACAGCGTTAATGCCAATTCAATCTATGCTTAATTCTGCTGCCTTCATTTGCCCTTTGCACTTACAAATAAAGACATACAAAGATAGAATAACAAAAGCATAAAAAGCGTAATGTCTTATCTTATTTAAATAAATACCTTTGTATTCAAAATTGCTTCAGTTATTTCAAGAAAATGCAGATGTGAATCATTTAAATCTTATCAGAAATCAAGATAACAACTGTTTTTAATTTATATTACACCTAATTAAGAAGGAAGTAACAGTTAAATTTTGACAATGTCATTTTGACTCTAAAATAAGGAAAAAAACTAAAACCAAAATATTTCACTGCAGGACATTGCTTCTTCCATTGCTTGTTGCTATATGAAAAATGGAGATAGTTGCATATATATACCAAAGTGAGGATAAGGCGTTTATGGAATTCCTGCATTGTTTACAGAAACAGCTATTGTACATCTACATCTGACTCACATGACGCTTTCTCATTGAAATTAACATAGCTATCTCTCCCACATTTTCTCTCTCTTCTGCCTTTTATGAAATTAACATTTCTATCCTGTAGTGGAATTGTAGCATAAACTTGTTTTTTGTGAAGGAACAGAGCAACTCGCCTGAACTGTGTTTGTTCTATTCCCACAAACATCATCACTTCTGCCTTTCAGTTTTCCTTAGATGCAGTGGGACTTAATGGTAAGTTAGAGGTAAAAATAGTAAAGTCAGAGCGGCTAATATCTTATATTCAAAATGCACCCTTTAGAAAAGGCATACTCAGGAAAAGATTTAAATCAGAAGTAAAATAACATACTGCATAAATAGAAGTGAATACACATAGATTTATTCCTCATGTTCTATTCCTTCCCCCAGCATATGTCATATAAAAACATTTATAAGCAGATCAAAATCTGGTTAAGACTGCTTTGATAAAAAGAAATAAATTTTTAAAAGAGTAAATAGTAGTAGGAGATCATTTATGTAAACATTTGACCATAAATATTCAAAAATAGCATTAAGTTAGGAAAATTCCCATCAGTTAAAGACTTCCATCTATGTAACTAAATGACATGTCTTCAGTATGTGAGTAGTTTACAAGATGTGTTTAGGGTCTTAAAGAATAATATTTGCTCTTTGCACTTTTAAATTTACCATGTGTTCTTTAGGTTAGCTGTAATCAATCTGGGCTGCAGGTGTACTACCTCATCATTACTGTAGTAAAGTGACATGACATAAAGTTAGCTCAAAAGAGACTGCAGAAATGTCTGCCTCATAAGCTAGAAAATGTAGCTGTAAAAGCCTGATGGACAAAGAGACAAAACATTTGACCTGAATACACCTTTTCAGAAAACAAGGTATGGTTTTTGTTTGTTTTTTTTCTCTCCATGCCTTAATTCTAAAGGAAGCTTGTAGTGAGCAATGGTGGAATTTTGCTCACCACATAGTAACTGCTTCAAATTCTTAGTACATGATCTCAGCAAATTGTCTAGGATTTTTTTGTATTTGAAGGAGGAAGAGCTACACACCAGATGAGAATGATAACTGATTTTCAGAAAGGTTTTTCTGTTCAGTGTGACAAAACCTTCCTGATATTCTTATTTAATAATGATGTCATTGGTAGACAATATGAGTAGACTTAATTATTCGTGACTGGTTATTAATTGTGATGGTGTAAAATCAATAAAATAAAATTCATAAGATCTTTATGTAGTTTTAATGATATTACATGAGTGTTGCAACACTCTTTACTAGAGGACTCTTAAGTGGTGAAAATCTATCATATTGCAACAAAGCAGACATGCTGAAAACTTCTGAATGCTTTGGTTTATTCAGCATATTGGGTATTCCTTTTTATTACAAATAATTCCTTCATATATTTATATCACAAAAATGCAATATTTAATCAATAAGTTATTAATGTTTCACATTTTAATTACATATGTATCGATATTTATATACAATCAATGCATTTTTCACTTACTCAGGACTTTCTGTTCATGAGTAATTTCAATAAGCTGTGGGTGTGAACATGATTATGAAATTAGAAGTCAATTTTGATGGGATTCAATGTTAAGATGGGATATAATGGCTTCATTGATATAGGTATATATTTTTTCTCATCTGCACAAATATAGATATTCTCTTTAAGAAATGTATGCAAGTTCTGACTCTCCATATTTTAATTCACTGAAGCAAACTTCTTTGAGACTGTTGTGGAAAAAATAATAGCATGTAGGTGTTTTTTTAGTTTTTTTAGTTTTTTTTTTTTTTTAATAATGAGACATAAAGGGTGAGTTCTGCACTGATTATTTTGGTCTTCGACTTGTTGATTTCCAAGTGTGATATTGTAAAAAATGTATTTGGGTGGCTAACTTGCAGTTAGCTCATTGTGCCCTGCTGTACTTTTACCAGTATTTGACCTAAATAATACTAACTTGGGTACATTTGTGTGAGGTGCAATTGTTCCCAGCCTGCTTGCTGTTAAGGATAAAACCATTCACAAGTTCTATTACATGAATATTTGCATCTGATGTTTTACAAATGTGATACTCTTTAGCTTTTTGGGTATGCTGCGCTGAATCACTACTAATATATATAAAATCAGATGTCTGGAAATATAGTGCTCAGAAGGAGGCATAGAATGAGGCATCATGGATTCCCTGAATACTTCAAATAGCAATTTAGAAAAAATGGGAGATGTTTTGTACACACACAAAAAAGGAGATATTCTAACCACTGAGAACTTTGGGCATAAAGGATAAAAGGTTCAGGTAAATCTAGACATAAACAATCGGAAATTCCCATACATTTGAAAAACAGCATAGCTATTTAGAAGGGCCACTTGCATTGTTGTACTTATTTAGAGAGGTTGGAAAAGACTAAAAACCTGTTGAAAAAAAATAGCACATACATTTAGACATTGTCAGTTCCTGCTGACATTGCCGATGAATCTCTTTTGTGTTAGATCCATAATTATATGCAGATAAAGGATTTTTTTCTGTCCAATCCTGGCCATTAGGAGGAACAACATTCTTTGTTTCTCTGTTTTGAAGAAGATTCTTACAATGATCAATGTGGATCTTTAATCTCATGCACGATTTTGCTTAATTAGAAAATAAATGACACAAAATACAGACACTTTCTTATTTTTGTTTTCAGGTTAGTTTTTTGGCATCTAGACTTCATGTTTCTTAAAACATAATTTTCCATCTGAAAACATGGCACTTTTAGAATTCATATTAGATCAGTGATACAGCATAGTAAGTCAATCCATTATTACAACATTCTTTTTCATTTTCTTATTTAGAAATTGTTCTGAAATGAGAATTTTACCACTGTTTACAAGACAGTAATGTTCTTTGCTCTGATTGTAAGTCTGTATTTAATTATTTTCTAAACCAAATTAGAGAGATGTCATCCTGGTATCATGTCCATAAACATAATTACTATTTATTATTAATACAGTGTTTTCTTCAACAAATTAATATTTCATTATTAATATTCCTCATAAATAAATAATTAGTATCTTTTATATCATTAATGACATTGGACAAATATGCTTTCGGTTGATTGCAAATGTGCTGCTGTGCAAATGTCAGTGTGATAGAGAGAGTTTACTTTATTACATTTTGTATAGCTTTTAATTAAGCAATAAAAGACGACATCCAGAATAATTACTTACTGTTTCCTTGTTGAAGAATACAAAGCTAAAGCCAATGCTAACATAAAGACAGCTGGACAAAACACTTTCCTGCCTAGCCTAGAATAACCTCAAATACTTGAAAATATTGGCATTAGCAGTATTCATATTATATTAATGAATATTAATTAAAGATAAGATGGTATTGAAAGCTAGTTTTCTAGGTTCCAATATTTAAGAGCCATGTGCCATACCTTGATAACCACTCTTGTCTTACAGTGTAATAATTTACAGCACCGAAGTACACAGTACTGTCTAATTCTCAGGTAAAGTAAGTAGATAGTAAGTACTATTAGAAAAAAAATTAGTTCCTAAAACAGTAATTTAGTTTCTGTAATGAGTACTTCCAAGCTCCTCCCTTGCTCAGGAGGTTCCAAGTATATTTCTGGAGACATGTAAATAAAATCTGTATCTTTTAGACATTAAATTCCTTGTGGGCCGGAAAGTTCCTCATTGTCCACATGCCCACGGTGACTCAGCCTGAACCATGAGCTATTACGTTTCTTTTAGAGCTGTAAGACCTAAGGAACTGAATGGGAACATGCCTAAGTCAAGTGCAAGGTCCTGTACTGGTAGACAATAACCCTATGTACCAAAATGTACTGGGTGCTGACTAGCTGGAAAACTGATATAGAAAAGAAACTGGGATACTGGTAGACAATAAGTGGAGCCTTGTCTAGAAATGTGCCTTTAGAGCAAGAGCAGTCCCCAGAATCCTGGGCCACATTAGAATGAGTACGACCAACAGGTCAAGGGAATTTATCCTTGTCTCTATCTGGTGCTGACAGGAAAACATCATGAACACTGCATATAGTTCTGGGCTCCCAATACAAGGTAGACACAGCTGTATAGGTTGATGGCCCTGTGAAGGACCACCAAGATAATAGGAGAGTGGGCACACATAATGTAGGAAAGAAGACTGACTGAATTTGGGTTGACTAGTCTCAAGGACAGAGGTCTAACAGATATTCTTGCTGCCAATAGTCACCAAAAGTGTGAAGTGACTATATATATATATATATAAGTATTATTTTATGTTTTTTATATATATATATATATTTAAAGTATATTTTAATTATTCTTTTTGGGGATAATCTCTTACTTCCATGTTTTTAGGACTTGGGAAGCAGATAATTTTTGAAGATTCAGAATTGGTGCATCTCTATTGTATGTAAATATTTTTCATTCTTAGGCCATCTTTAGACAAGAAGGAAATCTGAGAAGGGCAAGGAGTGGGTACAGGAGTGGAAGTTCCCCACACTGGACCTTGCAACACGTACATTTCTATACTGGCTGAAATTTAAGAGTTTTCTTTTTGTGCACTATTAATGTGACTTTGTTCTTATCAGGGATAGCAATGTAGTCAGGAAGTTTTGATTATATGAGTACATTGAAGAAAGTTCACCACTTTGCTTCTGTCACTACTGATCAGAACAATACAAAATTATTTATAAAATGTCCATAAATGTCATAAATGCAACTATCATAACGGTATAATAGAGTGCAGCTGGAACAAATATTTACCATATCAATTTTTGTGACAGAACAGTTTGTGACGCAGAGAGGAAAATTTCTCAGAGAGGTACAGTGTGGTTTCTACTTAAACCAATTGCTTGTACGTTTGATAAATCTTGTACAGTTATTAGTACTTTTTTAGGTTGTTTTCAGTCTTCAAGGAACGTAAAGACCTTGACTTTTTTTTTTTTAATAATTTGGAGATTTTTAATTGGAGTGGACACACATTGTACACTTGTTAAGATTCTACGCTAATCAAAAACTAATCCTCAAGTTCCTGTCAGCTGTGCCACAGAGCAGTTTTTGCACTTAGGTCACTCAGACATTCCACTAATGGTTTTAGCCTGTGTGTCTCAAGTCCCCAGTCACTGACCAAAATTCCAGGTAATTATATCTCTCTTACAGCCTTAATGAAAATGTAGCACTGTACAACAGTATTAACCCATTGTCTCCTTTATTCCTAAAGCATAAATATCTTCCTGAAATAATTTGGGAGATATGTATTAAAATCATAGCATATAAAATGGAAGGGATCCTAAGGATCATCTAATTAAAACCCTTCTGCCATGTGCGGGAGTGGAAGGAATTTTTTTACTGTAAAACTCAAAAAAAAATTTGAGTGAAGTGCTTAGAGGGTAAAAGATTTCTTGGAAAGCAGAAAAGCAAGGCTTAAGAGGTGAATCTATTCTGTTCCATACAGATTCATGTGAGGTCTAGTCTCATGGGCAAGGTAATTTCGGTGAGACTCCCAAGGTGCAAAATCAACCAGGCATAGATACAGTAACTGAATTTATACTATTACTATCAAGAAACCTTTGTCTTTAGTTGATCTAACTTTAAGAGAAGATATCCTCGCAACAAAATACATGTTAAGTGAATTAGAATTTAATAGTTTCCTGAAGTTTTACAATTTCGCCAGTATCTAACAGACAACATTTTGTTTCTGAAATATTGTGTAGCTGAACAGTGTATTTGATCTTTCTGATTTTTTTTTATTTTTTTTTTTCAATTTTTCACTAGGATCTTTTGGAATACTGAGTGGCTGTATTATGTGCAGTGGGACTAATTCTACATGTTCGCCACTGTTATGCTGAATTCTTCAGTGGAGTATGATTATCTGCTGAACTGTAACCATAATTGTTCCATCTGCCTCATTTTCTTTCTAGTTATAAGCCTCTTTCTCCTTAGCCTTCTTCTCTTTTCTATACTTTCTGTGTCCTCAGGCAGGTCACTTGCCATCTCCTGCTAACGCTTCTCCATCTGTAAAATGGGAGTAATCAGAGTTGTTGGAAAGATTAATTAGTGAATTAATATTTGTAAAGTACTTGAAAGATGAGAAGCACTAGATAAAGGCTAAGTAGTGTAATTATTAGTCTCAGAAGTGCCCTCATGAATAGGGAGGAAAAAAAAGATACAAGGTTTCTGCAAATTCTGATTAATAATCAGTATAGGTGGTTCTGGAGGTAGCTAACCCAGTCCAGTTTGCTGTGCTTATAAAGAGACAAATTAACATTAATGAATATGTAGCATTAACTTAAGATGCAATACACTCAGGAGTTTATGTTTCTTATATGTTGTTTGTAACAGTCATTGTTAATACTGCACATTTTCACATTGATAACGAAACACAAATTGTAATGATTAGAGAAAATTTAATTCTGTGAAGTTCAGGGATGAGGCCTTTACTTGTTGTTTTCCACATCTTCTGCTGTGATTCTTCATATTAGAATGTCTTTCTAACATGATACTATAAATGCAGTCAAAACTGAGAACGCAGCTGAGAATAAATATTTTAAAGTAATATCTACACTCTCAGCGTTGTATTGTGATTTTCACTCCTTTTCCTCCCCCTTTTTCCAGCCAAAAGGCTGACAATTTCCTAGTGTTATAATTAAACCATCTTTTATTCTTCTATACTCAGAAAAAGGGAAAAGAGAAGCTAATGACCCCAAATGAACAGGATCATCTAATGATAATTCCTGTCCAGATAAGATATAATTATTAACCTGAACATGTTTTCCTATGTATTTTTATAAATCGTATCTTCTGTGACTAGAGAATTCTGTTGTTTAACCAGAGAAACAGTATTACTTAGCCGACTATCTTAAGCCATACTTCTTAAAAGAAGATAAAGAGTGTTTGTGTGCTGTGGAAGCATATTCTCATCTAACGTTTCCACAACAAACCCATAATAAAGCTCTCTTCCAGTATGTTCTGTACTGGGTATTGGAAAGATGGTGGTACTTTATTCCTTCTGTTGGTGGTGACTCTAAGGGTGTGTTGTCAGACCATTGTTTCTTCTTCCCATAAAGAGAGGGCTGCAGCTGAGATGGGTTTTGTTTGGCTGCCCAAGAGGAGATGCTCATTGTTTTCTCTGTTTTTCTGCCCCTATTATTTTCCTAATGCTTAAAACTCAGTTTCACGTCATGATCTGATTCTGTGTCTTCTGAGCATTTAAAATGCTGATATTCATAGATCCCATTGGAAATAATGATCAGAGGATGAAACAGTTAAGTATATTAAGTTTTGTGTTATTGCCTTTTCATTCTTCTGTCTCTGCTAAGCATCTGAGGGAAAACTTGGGAAACACAGAAATCACACAGGGCCATGAGACTGATATTTTTGAAGTGTGGGACAAGATCAAAAAGAAACTGATGAAGATTAACACGAATCTGCAGAAGGGAGTGACGATTTTGTTCAGAACTCTTACAGACTGTAGATAAACAAACTTACGATATGTAGTGTACTCTCTGTAATGGGAAGGGATAGGAAATGTACTTTCATACAACTTTCAGATACGAAAGTACTGAAAGGGAGCTCATAAAAATAGAAGGAGATTGAGTTTTTACATGGTCTGTTAGTAATAGAACAAGGGAGGGATGGTTTTAAACTAGAAGGGGAGAGATTAAGATTGAATGTTATAAGGAAATTTTTTCTTAGAGAGTGGTGAGGTGCTGGGACAGGCTGCCCAGTGAAGCTGTGAATGCCCCATCCCTGGTGGCACTCTAAGCCAGGTTGGATGGGGCCTGGGCAGTCTGAGCTGGTGGGTAGCAGCCCTTTCAAACCGCATAATGTTTACAGTCCCTTTCAATCCAAGCCATTCTATGGTTCTGTGATTCTATGATAGTCTTATCTCACAGCGTGAGGTAACTGTCACAGAGTCATGCAAACTTCTAATTTGTCTTGCTGTTTCTTGAAAGGATTAATTTGTGATTCTGTGATGTTTGATACAAACAGAAAATTTTGCAGTATTAGGGCCTGCGAAACAGTGTCAATGCCTGTGTACTCGATTGAGATCTTCGTATTTCTTGGTATCCAGAAAATAAGACCTATATTTACTTCACATATTTCAGTTATTTTTAGATCATGAAATCCACTTACTACCCAGTTGGGTATAATACAATACTTATGAGATAATATTCTTAACAGTAGGCCCATGGATAGGGGCCTTCATTACTTAATCGTGTTTGCATTTCCTGAAAGTCTCCACAGGTTCTATTCTGCAGAGAAACCAGGTACAGGGAACTGCCTTACCTTCATACCAACTTGACGTGGCATAGCTAGGGTAGTCTCTTAGGAGAGGGCAGACAAAGTGCTAACTAGCATTGCCAAACAAGAAGCAAGGAGTGCTTATACCAAACGAGAGTTGGTCTCTCGGACGACTGCTCACATCAGGCTATTTTTCTCAGGGCATAGTATCAGAAGGATATTGCAGGTACTCTTATAGTGTAGCCCAACCTTATTCCCTATTTACTATATAAAAAGGTGTTTTCCTTTACTGACAAGGGCCTGATGTTTTTTATGTAAGGCACAACTTGCTTCAGAGCAAGAAAAATAAGAGAATAAAAAACTTTCCAGTAATGCTTCTTTACAGCATTTCCAACTCCTCCTGAACAGTAGTTGAGGGAGTGTGATGCTAAAAGTGATTCTGACAGCACTTATTTGCCTTGTCTATGTAAGAATTTTTTATATGTATATGGAAAAAATTGAATTGTTCTCTATCTTTGGCTTCTAACACTGTCGGGAAAAAGGAAAAAAAGAAAATAAGGAAGGAAGAATGCTGAGAGGGATAGGGAAAATAATCCTTAGATAATTAAAATAAATAAATAAATAAGAAAAACTTGTGGTATTGGAATTGTGTAGGGAGAAACACAAATAAGGAATGAGAAAGTGGAAAAAAATCATATTAAGGTAGGAATCAGGAGAACATGTACATTAAAGAAGCTTGTAGAAAAGAAAAGAATAACAAAAAATTTTTTCTGAATAATAGTAATAAAAAATAAAAGGTTACATACTGTGACTGAAATGAACAGATTGAAAAAGAGAAGAGTCCAGTGTAAAATGTTTTCTCTTGAAATCAACCATGTTTGGATAATCTCAGGCAGAGGTGTTTTTTTCACCTCTTACAAACTGATTTTCTCTGGGTATTCTAAAGCTCTGTGATTCCCTTGAAAATAAATAAATATATTAAAAGGACGGATATGATGGTTTATGACTCTGAAAATGTGTTCCTTAAAGTGTGTTAGATTTATAGTATTAGTCTGAGTAAGTAGCAGTACTGGCTTCAGCCATAAAAATGCCAGGGAGAATCCCAAGACTAAATTGCAGTTCAGTTTTGTCCTCTTCAAGGGGACAAGCAACCTCTCCTTGTACAGACAGATGGGAACGTGGAGGCTAATGGATAGATATAAGATATTTATGTGATTGCAGGCAGTATATTGCATTCCTGTGCACTTTCTGCCTCTCCCATCCCTGCATCCCTGCATGCTTAAAGCACGTGGATGGCAAAAGGGAGTGAGTATACAGATTTTACTGCAAAGTTGTAAGTTGCTGTTGAGACAGGTCATACCACAAATCACTGTTCCCTTCACCTGAACAAGAAGGATGTGAGGGAGTAATTGTACTTTAGGAAGAATGTCTCTGAGTCATTCTGTCTCCCACACTGCTTCTGTGGTACAACTTGCAGGATGTTCCTGTTTCTGCTGTTATGTGTTAAGGAGGTATATAGCCCCCAGCAAACGGAGACCCAGACCTGAAACTGTATGTCACAATTCACTGCAAAAGCTTGCCCTTGGTTACCATTGTGTAACTTGTTTTCACTAGAAACATATAGGTGTACTGCTGTCAGAAATTTTCAGCAGAGGTAAACTGACTTAGCTATAAAATGTCCCACACCATTTTAGTAGTCCTGAGGATCTCAGTATATATGGAAAGGTATTCCAAACAAACTGTTCAGATTTCATGATTTAATGAAACCACGCTTATAATTCAAATCTGTAATGAGGCCAAGCAACATATTCAAATGATTGCAAATTTTCTTTTTTTTTAATTATTGATGACCAGAATTCACCTTAGTGCTTAAACATTAATTCCCCACTGAAACAAAGTATATTTTTCTCATGGAATAATAAAACTGAAGAAGAGTTATAATAGTACAGTTCATTTAGAAAATTGTGTTATTTGGGTAAGGATTAATTCTGGATCATATAGGAAAGATACTAGTTTATTCTTTTGTTCATTCTTTTATCCTTTGCTCCTATCTTATCCACAAAGCCTGACCTAAAAAATTGGCACACAGTAAGGACTTAACTGTGTAAGGTGTGTCATTACTCTTTTCCTACATCAGCCAACCAAGAGATTTTCTGTATTTATTAATCCTGTAAATTTTGCTTTCCTTCTGCTCCTGTACTTCTATTTCTACCATCTTAGTGTTTGATTTTTCTTTCCTTTTACTTTTTTAAAAAAATTTTTCCTCATAGTCCCTCTTTTTGATTGCCCATTTTAATTTCACATCTTCTATCTTTATTTTCCTTTTCAGCAAATTTGAATGAATTCTTATATTAATCCTTGTCCTTCCATGTTTTCTTTGATTCATAAGACTGTTTACCTTCTCTACCCACAAGTTCTCTATTTTTATGCAGAACAATGTCCTTTACTACCTATCAGAACTGAAGTGTATCGATTTAGGTACTACCAGCCTCCGCACTGTCATTACACTTCTGAAGTTTTCAGTTTTTGGTTTAGGAACCTCCAAAACTTACATCTATTTCTTTATGCATTTTGTGAGCCTCTGCTTAAATCCAGAAATGTTTGTGCATCCTGAATATCTCCAACATTGTAGGGATGCCTCCAAGGAAGTAGAGAGCACCAATATTTAAATGTGTCAGTCTACTACTGTCACTTAATAAAAGTGTACAATGAAGCTCAAATTCTACATTGCATAACATAATTGGAAATGTCTTAGAGCAATATGTTGTACTACTTTTCTTATCTTTGGAAATTTGGCTTAAGTAAAAAGAACAATACTGATTACTCTTGCTGAACTGGAAGTGAGAGCAGTGGTCAAATAAGGACAAGAGCACTTTGGGGATGTCTGAGCCACTAGAGCTACCAGAAAGAAAAGCTGGGGTAAGTGATCAGCTTTGTAGTGATATAGCTAGAATTCAGCTACTTCCTTCCACCTAGAAAGCATCTTTACTGCAGCATCAACAGTGTGTTTAACAAGGTGCTGAAGTAAAATGCTGAATGTTCAAGCCCTTTGCTAGATGCAGTCAAGTCTGCTTTGTTGCCTGTACTCACTGTGTCCAGAAGGATTGAGGAAAAAAAATGAGCTGTATAAAAAATGAATTAGTGGATGATATTGTGATAAGGTGATATTTGGACTCCAGTATTATGTTAATTGATGATGAGATGTATTGTTTTTACATGAGATCTCACTACTTTATAAATCTGCTGCACAGATCCACTTAAATCAAGGCAGCTTTACTGATATAAGTGATATGAGAATTTGGAGTTAAATCTGCTCAGCTTTTGCTTTTGAAATTGAAGAGAATGAGAACAAAATTCTAGTGTTAAAATGCATGGCAATTGTCAAGTGCTACTGAGAATTATCTAGTCTTGTTGCCCCTAGCCACAGTGGAGAAAAAATGATTGCCAAAATGTGGAAAATATGCTGGTTGTAAAAGTTCAAATGGTACACTTCAAAGTATTTTTAATCTCTTTAGGTGATTTGTTATATATATATGCATACCTCTGACAAAGGGAAGGATAAGGGTGTTTTTAGTCTGTCTATTACATAGTCATTTATTCTTCTGCTTTTGCTATTACCCTAGAGTATTCCCACACCTGTAGTTACTATCTTTCCAGCAAAATGAAGTAGACAATACCATTTTTTCTTAATTACTTACTAAAAAGGAAGAAATTGTTGAGAAGTTTACACTTTTCGTACATTTTTGGGAGTATGGTATTTTTCATACCAAAAGATCTTTTCAATTTTATAGAAAATTCTGAATGGGGAAGTTATTTGTATAGACACTACCTTTTAGTTGCTGAGTGTCAGCAGAGCTGAGGCAACTATACGTGTGATACGGGTCAGTTGAACACTTCTTAAAATATTAGCTTGTAGTTGACTATAACTGGTCTTACAGAGAATAATGCCATAGAAGAGTATTACTAGTGATGCATGGTGAAGTATTGTGCTGCACTAGTTTTGCCTCTAAACTGAAGTTGCTAACAAAATAATAAAGAAATTTACAGTGAAATAGATTACTGATTTTGTAGTTTTCTTGTCACTTTGTTTATTCAAACAACCCATTCAACAAATAAAGGTTGTTTGGTTTTTGTTTGTTTGTTTGTTTGTTTTTAAATACTATTAATTGTTAAAATATACCCCCAAAACATCTAAGTTATTCTTTCAATGAAACAGAAATATCTAATGACTTTTGACAGTAAAAATGCTATGGCTTACACAATGACACTGCAAAGTTCTCCTAAATTTTACTACAAAATCATATAATTTTTTTCCCATGTTATCTTCACTTGTTTGTAAGGTAATAATTCTCATTCTTAATGAATAATAGTTCTGGAAAAAGACTTATGCTGTGCATTCTAAATTAATAGAACTATACTTCATATGAGCCATGAAGGTTGTCTAATTTTTGTTGTCTATGTAGTTGTATTAGCCCTTTTTAAAAACATAGTTCTTTAATGATTATTTTTGCTTCCTGCTTTGAACAACCTTGGCCTGTTTATTCAGATGACTATTAGGAACTGAAATCAAAATCTTTAGTTATATTTAGGAAGGAGAGATGGATGCTGGACCTAGTTTATTCTGCAGAAAGATTTATAAATGAATCATATGATTGTTTCTTTTTGTCAACACTGAATTTAAAATGCTTGTTTTTTGCCCAAATGTCCAAGCAAACAGTAAGTCCCAGTGATTTCTGCACAAACTTAAATCATGTTGTCTCTTCAAATTTTGTCACTTCATGCTTCAGTCACTTTTCTGGACACGCAGTTTTCTCTTTCAGATCTTTACATGCAGTAAGAAACAATTGAGATAGTTCACTTGCATTTTATGAACTTCTGATTAATGTTTACTTTTGAACCTTAAGAAGACTATTAGGACAGTAGGAGAGAATGAAATCAATGTTGTAAGATTGGAATTTTATTATAAAACTACTGAAGTGGTTTGCTTTTTGAAAAGCAAGTAATAGGTATTCCTGGCACAGATCTACTACATTGTTTAAGAAAAGTGTGGAAGATTTCAGAGCTGGTTTGAGTTAGGGCTCAACACAACAAAATAGTGAGATATCTGAAATTGGAAGCTTTCAGGCTCAGAAGCTGTCTAGATGACCTTAATAAGGCCTTTTTCATATTTAATTTCTTTGATTGTATTTGAAATCATAAATAATACAGTGTGTGTCTGAAGATTAGCTGCTTCATAAGGGATGCCGTGTCAGAACAAATAAGATTGTAAATTTTGGGATGACTGGCTGCCCATTCTGCAGTACAAATTTATAGATAAGGAAAGCAACATTTTTTTTCAGTGAGGGCTTGTAGCAGCAAATCACATTTGTCTTGACACATGAAACCCATTTAGTCAAGCTCAAGAATGTGATCATATTTCATATTAATGCATGTAAAACCCTTCTTATTTGATTAATTATTATTTTGTTATTATAAGTCCCAGGTGAAATGGCAGTCTCTGTGTGATAGATATTCTGTAAATCAGAATTGACATAGATAACGTATATTCTAAAAAAATTGCTGTCTTTTTATCCAGATTTTGCAAATAAGGAGCTTTTAACCAGTGAATATGTAGAGAAAAATTAACAAATGATCATGAAAATCATTAGCTGCCATTGTTAGGGCAAGGAAGTCCATCTTTTCTTACCACAGGGGGAACATGAAGCACTTAACTTAGATTTATTTCTCATTTCTCAGGAATTTTAGTTAGTGTGACAACAGTTACGGTGACAAATAATTGTCTTCTGTGTCTTGCTAAGTAAATTTGAGGTTCAAACTTTTCTCGTTAATTCTGAATGATTTGAGTAACATGGTGATGTTTTCCCTGTAAAAGCAATATTGCTGATGGGAATGCCTGGAGAAAGTAAGTATGTCATCTGTTTCCTCTGTCATTTGGTTAACAACTTCAAATTGCTTTCTTCACCACTCATCCTACAAAAATAAAATTATACTTCTTCACTTGAAGGATGAATACAAACAGGTCCAAAGTAAATTTGATTAAGAATCTCAGCAGTTTTTCATGATTATTGTTGTTGCAGCATTCATAGAGTATGATATGATAAAACTTTCATTGCTAGTATAGGTTCCAAATCTTCTCATGTAGTTGCTCTCACAGTCCAACTTTATCCATTTGCCATTGGTGCATCAGACCTCCATTACTAAATATGTTATCTTGTGAACTCCTCTCTATAAATCTTATTCACAAACAAATGTCTTCATGGATAAGTCTGAGTAGAAAATGGAGACTACTGGCTAGTATTGTAATTATTGTCAAAGAAGCAGAAGGAAGCAGATGAGAGTGTTCATATAAGTTGTCATACTTTGCTGGACTCACTTCAGTACATCAGGCTGAAACTTATTATACAAAAATCTAGTTTCTATAATATCTTAAAAGCAAAACTCAGTAGAAAGCACACCTCAGTCATCTCTCATGCTGTGTTTTTTCCATTCAAATTTGAGCTGTCATCTTTAATATACTTATTTGTATCAGTGTAAGGGAAAGGCAAGTTATATCCTTTAAATGCATCCCTTGTGTTATTTTTCTCTTCTACTGCAAGCACTGAGAACTTGTATATGCACTTTGTTACTGATTTTATCTGCCTTTAAGAGATCTTTCTGTAATTAATTGGCATTCTTTCTCTACATTTTATTCAAATTGCTACATGTACTTGTTAAATAATCCTAGCCTGTCTGGGTTTTGTTGTTCTTTTCTTTTTCTTTCCATGGTGATTGATTGCCATCTGGGGGCTAACCTGATCCCACCATGCTAATTTCACTTACTCTAACCATTAACTGCTTTAGTCCCCAGGGTCTGAAGCCACTTTATCTCTCAGCTTACAGAACATCTCTTACAGCGAGCCTTGTATTAGGAAACAGCTACATCAGCTTCTAATTACTCAGCTCACCCTGTGTTGCATGCTGGTACACCTTGAGAAGCAGCATGCAAAAGCGCATTTGTTTAAGTCCTCAGATGGTTAACATTGTGCATAACCTCCTCACAAATTACAGCCTCAGCTGTAGCACATCCATTAGTCTGGAAGAATGAAGATTCCCAAGTGGCTTTGGTGCCTTTCCCAATTCCCCTGCGACCCACCAATCCTCTCAGTGCTTTCTCTGTGTGTGGGGAGTGTTCAGAGCTAATCAGGTCAATGATCATCTCTTGGCTCAGGGGACATGACAGGAGCCTATCACGGCAGTTACATGATCTCCCAGACCCGAGCACGGTTGCTGAGAATCTCATGTGAAGAAACATAGCCTTGGTGCTTCTTCTCTCACTCCCTAGGAACCTCGGAGGATTTCAGCTCATGTTTCTCTCTCTCTCCTTTAGACAGTGAAGAGTTCAACACAAACGAAAACCAGGCAGAGCAGCATGCAGCTACCCGGAGGGTGCTGATTGAAACTTAGATTACCCCCAGATCATTGTTGATTTGACTGATGCACCAGCTTTACCAGAGAAAAGATTTCAATTAAGGTAAGTGCTGCTTTATCTGGCTGACTGCATCGTGCTGAATTTCTGCATTGAAAGTTCAAACTGAGTAAACTGACAGCCTGCACTGCAGCAAGAATCCCGCTCCGTGTGTCACGAGAGGGCTTGGGCAGGGGCAAATGTCACAGCATGGGACCTGTGTCTGGAGAGATGCCGGTTTTGTGCAGCTCCTTGTGAATGGCTGCAGTTAATTCTGATTCAGTGGCTTTAGGAAGCTTGAAAAAAATTCTAGAAATGTGCAGGGGTGTGAGAGGAGAGGAGGCAAAGCAAGCATGCTTTCCTCCTTTGTGCTTTACTTTTATTTCAGAAAGCACAGCAGCTGGAAAGCAAAAGTATATTATAGTAAAACTTGATTCTGAATAAGGAGCTTTGTTCTTCTGCAAGCAGAAACTCGTAGACAAAAGGCTTCAAAGTTCCATGACATTTAAACAAGACAGAAAGAGATTTTTTGAAATGCGAGTTGAGAATATGCATGCAGCTTTCCAGGTTACTGCCAGACTGAGGGCTGTGACTCATGTGCGGACTGATGCACTCGGCAGCTGGTGGGTTTTGGATAGTTCCTTTTGGAGGTTTAGCAGTCCTCTGAGGGGAGAAGTAGAAGTGTGAGCAGGGGTGCTGCTTCACTACGAGTGGTCAGAGAATGAAATTGGTTGTTGCTGGGGGGAGAAAGTGTTTGATTGAAGAGGAACAGGGAGTATTTGTCAGGGAGTGATAGAAAGAGTGTGGCATATATAAAGAAATAGCCTGATGATTGAAGGTCTTTACTGGGGAAAAAATAAAATAAAATAATAATAATTGGGGGAAAAAAAAGAAAAAAAGAAGTAGATGAGAGTGACTGCCTTAAAAGATTAAATGATTAATAAGTAAAAGTCAAGGACACTCATGCAGACTGGAGTATCTATCTGGTGTATCTATGGCAAATGCACCCTGAAATGTTCAAAGTGAACTGAAGCTGATAGTCTCAGTGAAGTATATGTTTCATATCTATTCTGTCAGGGGGCATAACTGCAGTACTAGTAGCTCAAACTTTTTCATACTGTGAGAGTCAAAGTTAAAATCTGTTGTATTAAATATTTTAGTGTTCTTCTTGTCACTTGCAAAAAAAATTGCAGTTTAAAATCTGACATAATAGGGAGAAAAGATTGATGGAAATTTAATTGGTTTCAAATTTTGCTGTCTGAAACAGATTTGTAACTCTTGGTCAGTTTGCAGAAGTGAGAACTAATTGCACTGTTTTATTTTCAGCCAGAGCAGTTTGCTGCCATTAAATATCTGTATCACTGGTTATCATTTAGTGTAGGTAATGTAATTCATAGCCCTATATTTTGCACTGAGAGATCAGCCACTCGATCAGATTTCTTTAAAATCCAAAAATACCTCCCAAGCCCTTGATCCACTCCGTCCTCCCAGAAAAGGACAACTCGGGGTAACACTGATTACCAGCAGGTTTGTTAGTTATTCCACTAGATTTTGCAGTGAAAAATGCAAAGTTCTCTTTCTCACAAAAATAGGAGCATATGGGATAATGACCTGAGGTTTTTAGGGAATGTACTCGGAATAGTGACAGATTTAACTGTGTGATAATATATTCTCTTTCTGGAAAATAATTTCTGTAAGTTTTGTTTTTTTATAATGGTGACTCAGTGAGTTGATTGTTTCCTTGGAAAGGACGTTAGTTTTGGGTGTAGCTACAGGCACCAAATCTCATCTTGGTGTTCCACGTGGCTCACTTCTTTTTCCATGTTACATGAATGTGGCATTTACTAAGTTTTGTGCTGCTTCCACTCAGAGATGCAAGTCTTGACCAGACTAGAAATTTGAATGCACAAATCAGCTTCCATTATACCTGTCTTTTCTAATTATTCATCCATGAATGATCAGTGGCTTCCCAGTATAATTATATTTGTTAATATACCTCAGAATATTCATTAAAAAAAAAATCAAAAGGCAACAACTCAAGGAACAACAACTCACTGCAAGGAAAAATTCTAATGTAAACAATTCCTATGCAGCTGCAGACTTCTATATTATGCACAAATAGTAACAGCTTCCATTCCAGTCTTTCTCTGGTACTACCTATAAACACTGTTTGACATCACGGCTTTGTTCCCCTTCTGTCTCACAAAGCTGTTGTTGTAAGTAAATTATAAATAAATCACACTTTCATGGTATTGTGTCTGTGGGTTTCTAAACAAGTCTTACAAATGCACTTACATCCCTATTATTATTTTAAAAGATCAGATGTTCTAATTTGCTTCTAAGTGAAGAGCACTTACTTTTAAGTATACTAGCCCCTGAGTTTTTATTAGATGACAGCTCACCAAAGACTGGTAAATGCTGCTTTTCCTCATGTTTTGATAGAATAACAAGCATTACAATTATTTTCTGACCTCTTCCTGTTGACTTCTTCGTATGTGACCATCTAAAAGTGACCTCAGCAAGTTGGGGAATATCATTCCTCTTTAAATAAATAATTTGGATCATCTGACTCACTAAAGTTTTCAGATATGGTAAACATAGAAGCACGGGTTACAAGGAAAGCAGTGGCAGAGACATCAATATGGTGTAGTTCTCATCTCTCTTGGACTTTTTCTTTGACTCTAACGCCATATCAAGTAGTATTAAATATATACATATATGTATAGGGAGTTCAGCTTTTTTTTTTCCAGCTATTTCAAGTTCTTTGAACGAGGCCAGTGTTAAATTTGGTGCCTCAAACTGAGTCTCCTTATTTCTGTCAGAACAGTGAGATTGCTATCTGACCTAACTCTATTAAAAACAGTGTTTGATACAAATGCTTTAATACTGTATGAGGTTTTGTTTTGTCTGTTTGTTTTAGGAAATTTATTAAATTAAAGTTCAGATTGGGATAAAGGAAACTCTGTGTGCTGACAGAAATTCAGTCATGGAGCAGCAACTAAAATTGTGATGACACATTAAAAAAAAAATAGAACAGCTGTTAATGACTACAGTTAGTAATCCAGAAAAATGGAAGCTAGAGCAATATATTTTGTCATTACAGGAGAAGAGGGTAGAAGTAATACAGAATAGGCTTCAGGGGCTATGTGAGTTCGCCTAGTCTCCTTTCTCACAACTCTGGAAATTCACCAGAAACTGAGGCTTTTCCAAGCCCTGTGTTAATGACATGCCTTGGGAAACTAACATTGGCTTTCCCAGAAAGACCTTTGTGTGCCTCCAGATTCTTCTTATTTCTGCCATTCTTGTTACTCTCATAATCTGCTTCCTGGGTACTTATTCTTGCACCTCTTCTATTTTATCTTCTATTTCTTTCTAATGATTTGTGTATTTCTTTGTTGTTGTTTTTTTTCTTTTCGTTCTCTGTAACATTCTCCCTCTTTCTTTTCCTTTTCTTCATCTACCAAGATGTAGTGCTTCATCACCTTCAAATGAGTTCTTTTCTTTCCTTTAGTGCTGCCAGGACATCATTTTTCTTTTTTTCCACTTGGTCCTGTTGTGTAAATTTTCCTCTTTTATTGAAACAAACAAACACAAAAAGCCTCTGAAAAAGCTCCAGGACTCACCTTAATAGGATATATGTTCTCCAACACTCTACCATCTCATCCATCCCTTTTTTTCTGCATTTTTGATTGTTTTTGTTGTACCCTCTTCATGTCAGAGGCTGTAATGTCAGAGTAAAGTAAGCAGCTAACTCAGGAAGGGCCAACTTTGGAGTTAGTGTGTATACTGACACTAAAGAAATCACATGCTCTCATCACAATAAAATAAAAGCTCTACTGATTTTAACTCAAATACCTCAGGATGTCATTGTTCTTGAAGAAACAAACCTTACATTTAAGAAGAAATACATACTGACCCACCTGGACACCTACCTGTGCAACCTGGTCTAGGGAGCTGCTTTGGCAGTGGGTTGGATTAGATGATCTCTAGAGGTCCCTTCCAATCCCTACAATTCTGTGATTCTGTGACTGCAGACTGTACATTGATATACGTGATTGCAGCTACATAAGTATTCAGCACTTTCAAGGGTTATTTCTAAGCCAATTGCACCATCTGAATGACTTCTCAGAGTTATAATTAGTTCAATTAGAGGTAAATTAAATGTTTGTTAATAATTTTCTTGCCCCCTCTTTCTATTGTGCCACTATGAAAAGAAGCTATATTAAAGACTGAGTTTCCAACCTCTGTCTTTTTTTATATTAATAAAAACTTTCACCAAGATCTGCTTGTTTTGCAGAGATGTAACAAATTGAAAGCATTGGGTTTGGCATGTGTCACTGGAAGAATATTTGTTGAGGCAATAATTTTGTAGTGAACCAGCAGAAGTTTGAAGCTTCAGTGGCATTTTGAGAGGGAGAAAGATTCAGTCTGCTTTCTTCCTGAACCTTCAAGCCTGGCAGTTTGGGGGAAAAAAAAATAAAAATCTTTTATGTAGATGATCTCTTTATCAAAGTGAAATGCAGGTCTACACTACCGCGTTTATTACTAGATGTGGTATTTAGCAGAAGTCAAAGACATATGTTTTACACTGCCAGAACTGAACTAGATTTTTTAAAAAGGTTTCTTTTTTTCCCAACCATATGGGAATTAAGATATTGCCTGATGAGATTTGGTCAGATTACAGGAGCACCTGTGGTTCAGTTTCTGTCAAATGTATCACTTCCTTTTTTTGAGAGTGAAGAGTCTTCCTGTGTGGATCAGAGTCATTGATGTACTCCAGGCTGTTCTGTGCTGGAGGGGCATCTTTCTACCGCAGATGTCTCAGCTGTCAATATTTCTTAAGGCAATGGCTGCATCAGGTGACATATGTGTAACACTAGCTATGTTTACTGTCCTGTGTCCCAACAGACTGTAATTTGGGGTCTGTTAGTGTTGCAGTACGTCTCAGTGCTGTTGTGTTGAATGGCCCCAACCTAGAGTCTGAGATCAGAGTGAAAACCTTTTTGGAAACATTCATAAGAAATATGGAGATCTGAGATTAAAATCAAGGAGATTTCTAAGCACCAGGCACAGTAAATGGTTGGCATCCCACTTAATTATTTTTGTGTTTTGTGTCTGGGTACTGGAATTATGTTGTCCTTTAATTTTCTGAGTACAGGATTTTAAGAAGAGTCCCCAAAGCGGGTAATGAGAGAAGTACTCACTTAAATGATTATGGTAAGAAGTTTTTGTTTCCAAATTTAGATCTGATTTATTATTCTTTTCATGCATGTATTTACTAACTGAGCACAATTAATACTATGTCCAGCACATCAAACATACTTACAAAATCCTGTTATGACTGACTTAGTAAGAAAAATGTTTGAAATTCTTTCTTTTCTTGGTAAAAGTAAAGAAGGATTCAAACTGGCTCACTTTCCAGTAAAAAGAAAAGAATAAAAACAACAGGATGTTTGACCTTCCTTGATCAACAGTATGTGCTTCAGCACTGATCCCAAAGCCCAGAATTTTGACCTAGGTCATTTAGAGTCTATAAGCATTAGTTTCTTGGCTACCATTCTCTTAAGGCTGTCAGCAGGTGTTAAATGTTGTAAATGGAGATATGTGCTTGCCAAACTCTTTTCTATGGCCTCTTATTCATTTCACAAAGATTTGGGTTTGTTGGCACACATAAACCACTGCCCATGGAGCTTGGTTGGAACTGGTAACCAGACTCTGAGTTCCCTTATCAATCCATTATGTTCTCCAGTCCTCCTGCAACTTTGGAAAATTCACAGCGTACTGTTTATGTATCTGTAGCTGAGATGGCATTTTAAGTATCTCTCATAAAATCCTGTATGAAGATCACCAAGTGCATTTACTAAGAATAACCTTAGCATTCTGTCTTCATGCGTATGCGTTCTGCGCATGTTATACATTTTAATATATCTGTTTTATGTATGGCTCAGTACTTATAATCCAATATAGAATTAAAAAAAAAAAAAAGCTCCATCTCATAGTTCATTCTCCCCGTTCAAGTAAATGCAGCAACCAAAAAACAATATTGTTAAATAGTACAAATATACCAGATAATACAAATTAAGTAACAATTTTGGGAGAAGAGCTAAAAAGTAGTGTTTCTGACAAGATTTACATTGTCTTTAATACATTAAACACATGACTGCATTCAAATTTAGTTGCAAAAAGTTTTCTTTATAAACTCCAAGTATTATTTCAAGTCATATTTATGTCATTATACTGGCATATTAATTATACAACAAAACGAAAAGCCATTTCATTTCCATTTAGGAAATTTGTATCTTTGCTTGTTAAAAGTCTCCCATTTATGTGTAAAATATTAATAAGAATCTTAGTACTTGGTTACCATAATTTTAAATATTTAACTCTGTCTGTTTAAATTGGTAAATGGAAAATAAATAAATAGTGAACTCTGTTAGAAGTGACTCTTCCTATTCCTTTTCTGGGTAAAATAGTAACAATTTAGTATAGAGTAAACATATCTAGTGTAGATCTACATCACTCTAAAAGAAAGAAATCCTCATTTACACTGATAATTGAAAAAAAAAAATGCCCCATGCCTTTCAATAAACTATTCACTTTTTCCGCATTTGTACAATGTGCAACCCTCACAAGTTACAGGTGTAGTTCATATTCTCATCTTCACATACCTTTCTTAATCTGACATCCTAGACAATAGGACTCAACTAGGTCTTTTATTTGAATAAAAAACAAGCAAATAAACAAACCAACAATGTTCAGTTACCATGTTTTGGTAATTTGACCCTTCTGTGTCTGGGCTAGCTTCTTTAAGAAGGGCAAATGTTAAAATAAGTAAAGAGATAAAGTATGGTAGACCTGGTTAATTCCTGAAAGAGTGTGTATGTCAGAGTAGACGTAGAGATAAGAGGTCATGTTAAGAGGGTAAGTGGTGATGGTAAGGAAAACACTCAAATGAGTGCTAATTAAAATATGTTATGACTAATATTTCTGATGGGTTTGTGCTCACTCTCACATGTCTAAAGGCCTTTTTGACAGGTGTATTTTATTAATCTTTCAAGTTTTTTTCAGTTTTCAAACCTTCTTATAGAGTTAATGACTTCTGACCCTTTCTTTAGATATCCATATCACATAAATCTAGATTTGAAATTTCAGGCACTATTGCTTCCTCCCGCCTTTGTCCTCATGTCTCATCATCCTCTTCCCCCCACTCCTTTATTATTATTTGGGATAGTGATGTCCTTTGTCCATCACAGAGAATGTGTAAACAGCTAAATTCAAGTCAGTCAATGGGTTTCAATGCCACTCTGAATTACCCATCAGCTGTAGCACACAGCAATTACCTGATACTCTCTCTCACCCTGAGAGCCAAAATATATCAGTCAAGGACACTATGAGCTAGAGTAGCCAAGAAGGGAAGTAATCCTAAGCTGGTACAGGCTTCTGAGCATTTTTAATAGGTAAAACTGTTTTTTATTGTTTCTTTTTTTTTTTTTAAAGCTAGATATTCAAAACTAATATTTTTTTTTCCAATAGAATTATTTTCTTTAAGTGTATTATTTAAATTGAGTGGATTTTTGTTTGTTTGTTTCTGTTGTTTTTCTGACAGCTTGGAAATCACTTGGACATTATTTTCCAAAAAACAATGGGCATGTTTTTGCAAACACTTCCTAAAGGTCATCTTTTTTTTTTTTCTTTAATCAACTCGCTTTTTCTTTAATAACTGTATGACATTTTTGCCCTATTTATGATCAGTGAGCATGAATATTTTAAATGGAAAATACACTTAACAATATTTACCAAATGTTGTTTTATTACAAATGGGGCAGGGAGGAAGGGAGGGAAGGATCAGAAGGAGGATGCTGAACATCCAGAATTACCATGCATTTAAAGTTGCCTGGTAGCTGTATAGACCTTCCTATAAATAGATGTCTAGGGTTGCTTTTTCAGGAAAAATGGAAAGGTGCTATTTTTTAATTCTCATTTGAATGTAAGTTCTCAATATCTATTTATGAATATGTGTGTGTTTTCTTCCTGCTCTGGGTCAGAAACAGGTTCGTGTTGTTCAGATACCCAATGTTATATGATAATTTTAACTAAGAGGTGAGATTTAGTTAATCGAACTTGGTGTGAATCTTCCTTATTTATGCAGAACAGGTGGAACTAGTTGCTATGCAATTTACTTCATTTTTTTTAATCAGTGCAGTTTGTACCAGGCCATACATAAAATAATCTACCTAAATATTTCTGAATGCAGTATTCATTTGTATCAGATGTATTTTCTTTCTACTAGCTGTTCTTTAGTTAGGTTTTTTGTTATAGTTGTTGCTTTGTATTGTTTATTTGATAGGTTGTTGGTTTTTTATTTTATTTTATATTATTTTTGGACACACATTGTGGAGGAGAAATGGCTCATTACAATGTAAAGTATCCTTTATGCTGTATCATTCATTTACACTCTTCCTTTGACTTTGTGTCTGTGTGTCTATACGTCTTATGCAGAAACAAAAGAGAACTAAAGTTTATATCCTGTCTAAAACTGTAAAACGTTTAAGTACTAATGGTTCTATCTGTTGATGTTATAGGGTTTTCTATACTTTTTGTTTTTAAATTGTACTTTTAATGAGTAACGGCCTCATAATATTGATGTTGGTTCTTGGAGTCATTCTTCTAAATTTCCTGTTAGGATATTTTCCCTCTTCCCAGTAAAAGTAAGCAGTGCCATTTGTGTTAGAAAATTTTGCCCCCCAGAACCCTTCAGCAGTGTTGTCTCCAAATGGAAATTGCTCTTGCAAAGAAGTAACTTGGGTTGGATGGGTCTGTTTCATTGTATACAGTGTAATTCATAAGGCATAAATGTGATGTTTTAAATAGCTTGTCAGGAAAGAGAAGTTATATTTAATGCAGATCTACTAAATACAATGTCCTTTATTAATATTAGTGTCTCTGAAGGCAAGCATTTGAAAAAGCAGACAGAACCATAACATCAAGATAAATGTGTCTAGGATATAAGGAAAAATATAATACAAGGAAATAGATAAATATGTCCTGTCAAAAAACAAAGAAATAGTAATTAAGTTATTGTTCTAGTTTCCAGTTTCTCCTCAAATATCTCACAATGCACTGTGCTTTTCCAATACTAAAAGTTTTTGTTTGTTTGCTTTCTGTAAAATGTAAAAATGTAAAATTTTAGGTTTTATTCTGTCAATAATTAGGAATACTTACAAAAATATTATTATGCAAAAGATTAAAACTTCCATACTGAAGCTTTAATACAGACACGGGAGGGTAAAATAATTCCAAGTAATTCAACTTTACAATTATATATGAGAATATAATCACATGGATGTTGGAATTTAAAATTCCAAAATTGTAAAAATTCTGAAGTTCTCAGTAGAACCAAATGTTATTTGGTAAACACTGAAAATAGATGAATAATCAGATAATTTATTCATCCTTCTTTGAGACAGCACTTCTCTGAAAAGGTTGGTGTAAAATGCTGTAGCATAACCTAACTTGATTAAAATAGATTTAATGTTAACCAACCACAGAATGGAAGGAAATCATGGAGTTTTTATTTTATTCCAGATGAAATGCCTATAACAGTGGAAGTACCTGGTAAAATTCCTTTTACAGAAAGGGCAAAATATAGTTTAGATCCAAGGTCAGTAACCTTTGAGGATACTGCTATGTCCAGGGGTGAGCTGTCTTTCTGTAGCCAGGACAGTGAGTAAAAGACAAGCTCCTTCTCTGAGTGATGCTACACCCCATGCAGTGGTGCATGCTGGACAGTACAGGAGCTCTGGCCATTTGAACCTAGGCGAGGTTCTGAATACTTGTGAGGCCATTCAGCACTCTATGAGCTTTCTCTTGGACAAGCAGTTGTATAAGTAATGACGTGATTTCTGTCTTTTCTAATATTCCTTTGCCATTTAATACTTATTTTGGTTTATGTCCTCTCTCCTCACATTCTGCAGTGAAAGGTTTCTCTTTCCAACATTTGGGAAGCACAACATCCACCCCCACACAAAGTAAAAAGAATGTTTCCTTCTAACTTCAGTTTTAGCAGACTTGGGGTAAATGGCTATTATAACTGCTTTCAGGGAATACTGCTCCCTTCCATGACTTATTATCACAGATCCTTTTCAGTGGCTAAGGAAATAATGAGTCACTGATTTGACACCACCTAGCTCAAACTTTCACTTAAAATAGCCTTGCAATCACAAATTGTTCTAATGCCAGTTATTAATACAAGGATTATTAAAGCTATGATCAGAAGTGTTTGCTGTTTGGATTAAGGAGTTTGTTGGGGAAAGAGGGGCAAACCTATATATCTTTCTGGACGTGGAAGCAGTATATTTATTTTCACTAACAGTGGTGGCCAGTAATTACAGGCTTCTCTCATTCTCTTGCCTCAGGGGAACTGCACTACTGCTGTCTCAGGGGAGGCTGAGCTGCTGCTGGTACATCCATTTAACACTTCCTACCCTTCTCTGAACCTTCTGTGAACTACTTCTCCTTTTCTGTTCCAGCTTCTTGTCTTCACCCAATAAATATGTTTCTGAAGTGCCTTTTAAAGGAAGTTTAGATATCTGTGCAAATAAAACCATTTAAACACTTGGAGAAAGCTAGCAAACATAAGTCTTTAGTTTAAAGGAGTCCTTATTTGCAACAATCTCCCCCTATTCCACATAATTGAATGTACTCTCTCAAGAATGGCAAAGATTGAAAATTTAACTAGTGGTGGATTTTATGGGCAGATAAGAGATCACATTCCATAAATATGTTAAGAAATGTAGAGGAGAATAAAATGGTGTTTCTCAGAGTATACATATGTGAACACATTATTTTTGCGTACAACCAGCAGATAAATCTTTAGCACTGTGTAAAGGAAGTCTTATTATCCAAATCATGGAATTTATGCATATTCATTCAGACCTTCTTGGGCATAGGTTGCATCAAAAGCAATGCCTTCTATTTGCATTCATGGAAACTACAACAGATTTAAAGAGCTCAAAAACTCAGTTTGTTAGAGCAAATCCTCAGCTAAAAAAATCACTATTTTTTCAACTTTGTCACCACCATTAGCTATACATTTTCATGATCATTGAACAAGATCCTGGATGCTACACTTGTGTCTGCAGCAGTGGAGGTGACCTGCTGTCACAGTCACCACTGCTGAAACATACTACCTACCTCTTACTGTGCTTACATCCACTTTACTTTATGCAAAACTTTATACACACAAACTTTAAGCAAGCATCAATGAATATCAAGGGGTGCAGTTTTTTCCACATGCAGGAATTCAGTGATGCACTTTTGCTTTATCTGCACTTCCATATCTGATGCTGTGTGGGAACTGTTGAATCATGTCCTGAACCACTGATCACCTGAGGCGAGCACTGAGTCAGCCACAGGAGCACAGGTGAAGGCAACTCATCTGTGTGAGTGGAAGGGGTGGAGTCTGGCTCCACCTCTCCCAGACCCTGTTTAAGGGCTGACCACCACTGGGAAAGAATCTCTTCTTGGAGATCCCTCTCATGTGGAGTTCTAGGTGAGCCTCAACCTTCAGTGATAGGTGAGCCCTTCCTAATTTATCAAGTGGCTTTATACCGTCTGGTTATATATATATATTTACACATATACACCATATGATTATATATATATATAAAATCCATCCAAAAATATACTGTCTATCTTCATTTATTGTGTGAGTATTATTCATTCAGGGTTTTCAGATACTATTTTGCCAGACTGCCCCTCTGCTGCCGTCTGTCACATGGCAATGAAATGTAATGGAATATTGTCAGGAAGGTTCAACCTCTAAAGCCGTACCATCAGTATCCTACTCTGTCGTTGTGGGCCAACATAATAAAATAGGAGGCATTACTTTTTTGACTTGCCTTTGTAAAATATGTCATACAGTTAATACATTTCATAGCTTACATAGATTTTAGTTTTTAGTTTTGTTTTGTTTTTTTTTTTTAATTAAAACAGTTGAAAAGAGTTGAATAAAAATGTAAAACTAGTGGGATATTTGACCTTGCTTTTGTGAAATAAATTTGTCAGTCTGGTTTGATGGCAGTGGCTGCAGTTCTTAGGGAGTTCTCAATGTGTCCTTCAGAGATTTTTTTTTTTATTAGATTTTACTTTTCTTGTGTTTCCTCCTTGACAATAGATGTCCACAAATGCATGTACTGCCAGAAAGTAATGATGTGAGTAAGGTGTGACTCTGAACAGAGGGATGCTTTTCTCTTATGAAAGTCTGGATATGATTCATTATTAGATTTTGTGTTGAGTGTCTGACTGCCATTCTATACATTCCATTTGTAAAATGTATTTATGTTGACTGACAGTGTAGTTTCAATCATACAAAAAAAAAATAATTTTTCTTCAACCTTGAAACGTTTTCTCAAATTCTTATTTCAAAATGGAAAGCATGGCTGTATATTTTTCGATCTTCACAGGACTGCGTTTAGCCAATGTATCAAAATGCATAAAATTATTTCTCATGCCTTCAGTTAGTGCTGTATTACATCCTCCCCCTGCCCTGGTTTCAGCCCAGACAGTGTTAATAGTGCACAGACAGTTTGATTGTTGCTGAGCAAAGTGTGTACTCCCAGGGCAGGGGTGGACCTTTTGGCAGAGCAGAGTCACCGCCTTTATAATACAGGGTAGGGGGTGCCCACAGTGTGAGCTGTGCTGGGCTGTGGGTTGGTCATACCCGCCTTACATACTTCAGATCAAGAAAGTGATGTATCCCTCATGGTTTGAATGTACATTTCCTGATCGTGTTCCATTTTCTAATTGTTACGTACTACTGTTTCTTTCTTTTAATTATCTCTCCTCTAAAAGTAGTCTTTGTAAGTACAGCAGTTGTGTTTTTACCAGAACAGATTCTTCCCTTCCCCTCAGCATCAGCATCCCTTATTTTAAAAGAGAAACCAAATCAAATAAATAAAATAAAATAAAATAAAATTAAAAAAAAAAACAAACCAAAAACAACTTGGATGTCTCAGATCAGCTCATGTTAAAAAATACTTTTACATTATACTGGATCCAGATATATCCACACACTGTTTTTTAAAATCTCTGTTCATCCCTGTTTGCGATTTTTCTTCCTACCTGAATCTAAGGGAATGTAATGGACAAATAGAGTGCAAGTATCAGTCCAACCAAACACTGTTACATTTTGAGATCAGTGTGCATCAGGCTCTTCAAAATATTATTAGTATAATCTGAAACTGTGTTTTTATTCTGATGTTTAGAAGGCGGGTACATTTCCGTGACCAAAGAAATGTGAGTTTTCTAGAACAGTTCAAAACAAAAATGTGATGGTACAATATAAGGATTAATCGTGAAAGTAATAGTGTTTGTTTTCTAATTATTCAAATCTTAATTACAACTGTGTTGGCCCAATTACTTCAAAACACAAGGCTAATGTTAAGGATGGGTGGATACTCAGCATCTGTGCATAAGTAAGAGGCATCTGTTGCCAAGTGGTGGAGTGATGAAAAGTGTCAACTTACCAGCTGTGAAGTCAGCAAAGCTCTTGAAAAAACAAGTTTGAGCCAACGCAATGATTTAGCACTCTTGGGAGAACGTAAAGCTTATTGCACATGTATACTTTAGCTAGCTGTTGTAACATAGTGGGTCTGAGATCTAGAGCAGCATCACAAATTTAAGTCTTTGCCTGCTCTTTCAACAATGCCTTGCCTGACAGGGATCTGCAATAGGAAATGTGGTGGTGATATTTCTGCCCATCAGTGCTTCAGAGGATTGATTTTTTTTTTATTTTTTTTTTTCCATTAACGAAGTTAAAGAAAAAATTGTAAGCTATTAAGAAGAATGTCTTACCTAAAAAAATGTTGTCTTTTCTTTCCTAATACCAATTTCTCCATTCCATGCCGTTTTGTAAGGGGAGATGGTTGTACTGACACTGAGTTGTACCTTGCCCATTGTTTATCGCTTTGATGTCAGAAAGACAGGAATTTTATGATTCTGACTATTGATACCGATCTTAGTAATTTCTAATATTGCCTGCAGAGATTGAAGATATTAATAGTCTCACTCGCTCTACCATGGTGTGTTTAATATTTATGCGTTATTAACATTTAATGGCAACGTGTAAACTTTACTGAAAGATAATCAATTGGCAGCAAGAACAAAAGAAGAAGGTGAGCCCTAAAACCAAGACAGAATTATATTGAACACTAATGCATTCACTTCTGACCTAGTTCTGAATGTTATGGATCTTTTGTCAGTGACTTCATTTGCATTACTTTCAAGTTTTTATTTATTCCCATTTCAGAAATTACAGATGGAGGAGGAGTGTTTAGATTCATTGTAGTCTGATAATGTTTATTTACATGAAATGCATAGAGAGTTTGTTACTATACTGGACTGTAATAGAAAATGAGCTCAACATTCCACGTTACCTTCACAAGATTTTTCAATCACATTAAAATAAAATTAAACAGAGTTACAGGGCATTTCTAGCATTCTGGAGTGAGCTTTTTTTAATTTATAAATTAGGAAGAAAAGCCTTTGATTTCTCTGCTGCTTGAGTAAATAGCCCTTTTTAGGTTTACTTTAATACAAAATATTTTGCTTTAGAAGAATAAAACTATGACACTATGGCAATAATTTATCTGGACTATTTAAGTAACACCCTGCCTAGTCTAGAGAAGCAATTTAAGCTATCTCTACTAATAAATATATGAATAACAACTGCTATGGCTGAGCAGGTGAAATGAATTGTAATCATGATTGAAAAGTGAGAACTTTCAACTTAGGAAGCATCCTTTTCACTGTCAGTTTATTCAGATATTCAACACCCTCACCTTTCACGCTCACAAAGAAAATTCAGCATTTGTCCAAACTATTTTACAGTTTGAATATAAATGTGTGTAGTGCTGTAATGATAGCTAAAAATAATGTACTGCTGCCTTTAAGATTACCTGAGCAATTTTACTTACAACTATGTGACAGATTCCTGTGAGTTCTAAAGCTAATACTTCTACCACTGATTCACCAGCGTCGTGAGTTTGAGTGTAATATCTCTGTGAATGAGGAATAGAAGCAGCATAGTGAGGCAGACAGTAATTAGTTACATGTGCTTTAGTGTTGTGGATTTCAGCTTCTTGCGACAGTTGCAGCTGTATTTCACCTGCAAAATGACCTTTCCTTTTAAATCATAATGACAATGTGAATAGCGCGTATATACTTTTAACTAAACAACTTACCAATTCAAGTGCGCTGCCTCAACTGTAAGACATGAACTCAGAAGTGATAAAGCATGGCACTGCTTCAGCAAAATGGAATAAGAAATCATTCTGACAGAGCCTAGATCTTGGTCTGGGATGTTGAATAGGTTTGGATGTCAGATGAATTTTTATTTTTTTTTCCTTTCAAGGTCAATGTTCCTTATTTTGTGTAGAGTACATCTTACATGACACCACAGGAAGAAATGCAGTGTGTCTGGGTTAATGCTTGTGGGGTCAAAATGGACTCCTGAATGCAGGGAAATGGCACCTGAGAAATAATATTTCCAGTCACCCTGGAAAGTCAGATGATCAGAATACAAATCTGTACAAGGGGCTAATTATGGATAATTTTGAAAGTAAATATATCAGTAGATAAAGGAGCTATTTCCCCACTTCTGTTTAATTCTCTTCACTACATGGAATTAAACAGTCAAAGCTACTGCTGTAACATTAGAATAATAATAGTGAGTTATGTCTGGGAAATGATCCTTACTTATTGGATTTCTAGGCACCTTTCAAATTGCAGAAGTCTTCAGGCAGTTAGCAATGGAAAGAATATATTTTTCTGCCATTTCCCATTTTATCCATTGCTACAGCAGGAAATGTGATTAAGCTGAGCAACAATGATTTTTTTATTTTTTTTTTTAAAGATAACTTGACGTTTACTTATGACAAGAAATGCAATTTCTTAAAATATCTAATCCATAATGATGCAGATGACTGATTGCAGAGGATCTGTACGACGTCTCTTGTGAAACTGTGCTCCTCTGATAACAAAGGGAGATAACATTGCATCTGTTGATCTTCCATACTGTATACTAGAACGATAAAGCCTCAGTTGCTTTTAAACCACTCTAGAATAACTCTGTTTTTATCTAATCCTTATCCCATAAAACTTACTATGACACGTATATCTAAAAAACACTACAACATTTGGGAGTAATTTGGGACCTTGTCTCAAAATCAAAAACAATGTATTCAAAGTTTATTAACTCTTAAATTTTCTTTTGAAAGAAAAGACTGCTGTTCACCTAAAACTAATGAGGGACCTTTAATTTGGCTGCTCAAGTAAGTTAGATTTCTCTCTCATCATTTTACTTTATAGAATCATAGAATCATTTGAGTTGGAAAGGACCCCTTAGAAGTCATGAGGTTCGCCTGGGTCCCACTACTCAAGGCTGTCGAGGTCACTCTAAATGGCATCCCATCTGTTGGGTGAAGATATCATTTCTTCCAAGGCATACTATGTGTAGACTACCAATGTCCTGAAAATAAACATATATATATGACACATTTTGTTGGACAATTCCTTGATTGAGTTTTATCAACTGTACATTTGAACTCTATTTTTCACAATACTGAGGAAAAGAAAAAAAATATATTGGATCTTTATTCAGTGGAAGATCTGCTATATCATATATATATATATACAATAGTAGTGGATCAAGATGTGATATTCTGTTTTGAAAAAGAAAAAGAAAATAGAATCAAGTCTTTAAAACATGGGAGTAGCTGTCTTTGTAATATATCTTTACAATGTCTCATAATATTGTGTTCATTAATGTCACAATCACTCTTGTGAAGAAGTAACCAGAAGAAAATTAAGTGCAACTATAGATTCTTCAAAATCTAATGGTATCTGGATTCTGTATTTACTCATGATGACACTTGTTTGTCCTCCCTTTATTTCTCTATAGCTGAATTTTTCCATTAATAACCTTGAGTTATAAGCACACTGATGCAGGAAGCATGGAGTATTAAAAATAACATTAAGGTATTAATGTAAATTATCAATTTTCAGGGGAAAAATAAGAGGATGGAAACCATAGCAGAGCACTGTGCAGTTGTTAATCATTATAGGCTCATTCATGTCAATTAACTTGCACTTCTGCAGCATGTGATCAATAAGAAGGACTTTCTTTTAAAGTATCCCATACTAAAGTCCATCGGTGGTGTAAAATACAGAGTATTTTAATAATAAAAAGAGTAGAGGTAAGAGTGATTTACCCTGAAGGATAGGACTGCAAAACAGAACAGCCACCCCATATGACAAATCCCAGAAATTTTTGAAGTTTTGTTTTGGTGAGTTGAATTTTTTTTCTCCACTTTTCTCTCTGGAAAGGAACAAATTAGACATGAGACGACATTAACTCAGTTTCGCAGAAGAAGAAAATTATCCTCTCTTGTGCACATAATATTCCAGAAGACATGAAGAAGCAGGCACTATTCTTACCCATTCAATAGTCAGGAACATTTGTTCTGAACGCTGTATGAAGGACTTTGATGGTTCTTTTTATTCCTCTATGACTTTAAGTGCATGAAGTCAAGACTTTCACTCTTACCTGCACTACTAAGTAACTTTGATATCTTGGTTTGATTTCATTATATGAAGTTGTTATTGTACAAAATCATCATCTTACCTTTTGTTTTTCAAGTAGTCTTATTATAAAAATAATATGCTGGACACGATGCCCAATTTCCAAATAAGAGTATTAGTACTCCTATTGCTAACTTGACCCATATTCATTAGAATTTTCTTTGAATTGTAAACTGAATATGAGTACTATACTACCAGGTGGAATTTCCTCTGCTTGTGTAGGGCTAATTCTAGTCTCAATGTTATGAACGGAGTTTTCTTTTCGACTTCCCTATGAGATGGATTCAGCCTTTAAGCTGTCCATCTAACTCAGATTCTCCAATAACTAATGCAGCAACAAAGATGAACTAAAACATATCTCAGTTATGAATCACTTTAACAATATGGTATAAGGGTAAATGCCAATGTACCATTGAAGAGAGAGGAGATAATAATTACAACTCTCCTTCATAGTGAAAAGTTAACAATTTTTCCACTAATTTTGTATCAAATTCTGTAAATGAACTATGCAATCATCAGAGTAGTAAATTAAATTGAAGTAATCGAAGTAGAAGTCCATATTCCTTTATGCCCATGCTCCTTTCTGCCACCCACCTTTAAGTTTTTATTTATTTATTTCCCTGCATTTTGGATATGCTAGCCTTGAAATTCTTCAGTATTTCCTGATTTTAAAGTAATGGAAGCTTTCTGCAACCTGGCATTTCCTGTCAATAATAATATTCTTTCTTCTGACCGAGAAAGAAAGAGATAGAATGACCATGTATGTCACTTCCATGCATACTGCTTGATCTCTGTCTTGTAGGTAACCAGAAAATGATTCCCACTTAACCACAAGAACTGAATTATGTGTGAAGCATAGGATAATATACTGATTGTAGTATCCCTAGCAGTTTTTCTTTTCAGTAAGCTAATGGGAATTTCCTCCTGTATATCCTAATTTTAAAAGTTCAAATAAGAGATAATGTAATCATTTTGAATCACCCATCTTTGAGGAATAAGAAATAGAAGGCTGTACAAAGCAACTAGTTCCTTCGTTACCTGTTTCAGTCTGTAGCAGTGGTGCTCTAAGTTATCTTCGTATATTTTGTGAGGTGTGGTTTAAGTGTAATATGACTGTATTTCCAAGGAAAGTCTTGTTTCACTTAGGTTGATACCAGAAATCATTGTTTACATTGCAATTACGTTTGCAACATCATTACCAAAAATGAGTACCAGAATCCAAAGCTTATTCTATGAAAGTGCTGACAACAGATTTGAGATCAAGAAAGGCAAGGGCAGTGTTCTGATAGTACCCCCTCAATACATCTTTGACTTTTCTCAAGAAATCTGCTGTATTCTCATATCCATCTCAAGGGATTATACCAAGGAAACCAAATTTCATTCTTTTACTTTTATTCACCAGTTATTATTAAATGTTCTAATCAGCTTCCCTCGTGATCCTGATGGAGCATGAGGCTGACATCCCAAGATTTGGTCAGTGAATTATGGGCTTTCATAAGCAAAAAATGATAGACAAAATTTGGACTTTCTGAAATTAAAACTATTGTTCAAGTCCCCCATATAGTTTTGGTATATATAATCACAAAGGAAGACCATAAAGAAAAAGAGTGAGGAAATGGCATGCCATTTCTTTCAAGTAGCTTTTGGATTGAAAGTTTAGGGCCAAGATTTCCAGATTTTAATAGGAAGGTTTTGTTAGAGATGTTTTAAAATTGGAATGGCTGGATAGCCAAGTGACATGTCAAGAACAGAACGACTGCTGTGAAAAGCGTGAACTGTTCTACTGCTTCTCTCTGAAGATGATGTTGTGCATTTGGAGTCCAAATAGAGTTTCTAAGTCCAAACTTGAAGAGAAGATGAATTTTAAGGCTGAGAATTTTCTGTTTGACTTTTCTGATGCTTCAGTGGTGTTTTTTTTTTGTTGTTGTTTTTGTTTGTTTGTTGTCTAGAAGTAGACCTGCATAAGAGAGCTAGCAAGAATAAATAATCCAGCACAACTAACCAATAAAAAGATTGTTGCCATTATAATGCGATTTTAAAACTCTGACACAAGTGTTGTGCTCAGACAAGGACTTATGACATGGGACAAAATATAATTGAGTAGTTAAATATTGTTTTTAAGGTATTTAATAATAAAAAAGTTCAAATTTCTCTAATTTCAGTTTGCCTGAAATATTTTCTGAATTTTACCTTTCATTTCATTTGCATTTCAGGCTTTAAGAAACATTAAATCATCATGGTGAAAGTTGTAGATCATAGAGTATAATAATTTTTATAGTGGATTTTTTTCAACAGATTTGAGATTCCTAAATTGGACTTCTTTGTTTCTTTCCTGGAGAAAAGTAGTAGTAGAAATCTGGTACTATCCACTCATTTGCTAGGCCAGAAGTACTCAAGCCACTTGAAATCACATAACTGTAGAAATTCTACACATGCATACACAATTAAGAGCCATGGAAAGTATATACCTGGTAAGCAACACGTTCTGTCGAAAGTATGATAGGTGTTTTTAATAATTAATTTACAGTTCATCATTGAGACTTGCTGTGCTGTGATGGAAGGTGCTGAAATTTTTCAGTTAGTAGCAACAGATCTTCATTTATGTGGGCGCAGTGAGTGCACAAAACTGTGCTTCAATAGCAAATACAATTCCAAAAAGTAAATAGTGGAGGACGAGATAGAAAGTCATAGTATATAAGACTTGAGAATCATTAGATCACACAAACATGAAGATTTATTCATGTGTAAATTTAAAAAATTGCTAGCATATTTATATATATAAATACAATTATTGCTAGCATATAGCAATAATTTAATTTCACTATTTTACCCATGATGCTCTAACTTAAATTGATATATCAAATTTTTTTTTCAGTTATCGTGATTATTAGTTATACAAATGTTCATAAACTTGTATTTAAGCTGTTGATGTATGAAAGTTAAGTAATGGATAGAAGGAATACATGAAGAGCTTTAATACTCGTAACCTCTTATACTACATAAGTTTCCAAACCTATTAAAGTGTGAAACTAATGGTATTGGGTACAGTAAGATTACTGACATACTTAAATTAAACACAGAACTAAATTTAATATAAGTATGGAACTGAATAATTGTTCGGTTCATTGTTTTGAATGTGAGCAGCTCTCAAGTTCTCTGTAGAAAAAGAACAAGTTTCAGAAGACCTATGACTTGTTCCCTTACATCATGAATCTGATAGGCGGTGAGCACGGCAACTTTCTTTAAAGTTCGTTTAAAATTGTAAGCACTGAATTCTTTGTATCAGTTTTCTTTTTTTTTTCTGTGTTGTTTTTGTCTTTTTTTTTTTAAGTTATAATAAAACTAGTCTGTGTGAAATAGCTGTAAAATTTAAGACAAAAATGATCAAAGTTGTAAAATTAATTTTTGATATGGTACAATACTGGTTGTCTAAAGGAACAACAGGGAAAGGCACCAAATATATGTAGTATCAAAGTAAAAGTTTTTGCTGAGAATTCAAACAGTTGTTGTTTGTTGTTTTTTGGTTTTTTTTTTACCAATATGACTAAATTTAATTCAATTTGTTAATTAAATTAATTAAATTTATTTAAATCAAATTAAATTTATTTAAGACTACTGTGAGTATGTTTATGTAATTGCATTTCTAGGCTGTTAGCAGCTGGGATTTTCACTGTACATTCGGTACATGCATTCATATTTATTTCATTTTACAGGGTTGCTATTAGCTACTTAGTAAAGTTTTCTGGGAATAAGGAGAAGGATCCAGGATCAGTGGCACATGACAGCAGTCCTATGACTTTAAAGTCCTCACTCGCTTCTTTAAACTTCACATAGTATTAACTTTGTAGAGGTGCTTCTGAAGGCAGAGTCCTTAACTTTACCTTTGTTTACAAGTACAGATAATATTTTATAAATGGTGAGGGAAATTGAATGATGGAAAGAAAGAAGGGAAGGAAGAGAGGAAGTTGTGTGGGCTATATTTCCTTTGCATTGAGTAGGGCAGCTGCTCAATTGATCTTTCCATGGATGAGAATATTTAATTGATCTGCTTAAGCCTGGTGATTAAGGCATTTAGAGAAATTGATGGGAAAGGAGTAAGACTCTTCATTGAATTTAAAAAAATATAATTAGTAGTTTTGCCCAGATTGTGAATTCTCTATGGAGAAACATCAGTGCTTATGCATTGGTTTGGTGTTTCTGCTCTGTGTATTGCTTGCTAATTGTAAGGTACATCTATGCAGTTTAATTCTAAGCAAAATAGCTTTTTAAAACACTTTGGACTGATTTTTTATTTTTTCTCAATATTTATTTTCATTATCTTTATTATCCTAATAAGTTATATGCAATTATGGCCAACAAAGGTAAAGAAGGCTAGTTTCAGCCTTAAATAATTCACAGAGTAAGATGAATAAAGCAGGTGAAAATTAGACTGTAAGTAAAATTCTGTGGATTATTACCCATATGTATTTTTGTAAATCGTTCTCTATGAGTTCTTAAAGATTTAGAGAAAATAAGTTACTTATCAGTTTAAGACCTTCTAAACAGTAACTATTCAGAGGTATAAAAAGACAAAATAGTTTGTTTGAAGCAATGGAGCACAATTGAATGTTGTTCAGAAAGGGGCTGTATGTGTGTATATATATACACTATATATATATATAAATAGGTAGAATTTTCATGATTGGAGTTCTTCATTGCTAGTTCAGTTAAGCTACAGAGTCCTTGTTGTGAATTCAAAGTACAGCTTGTTTCTCACTCTAATTCACCTATATACATTCTCACTTGGAAAAAAAAAAAATTACATTAATTTAGACACCAGTAAAATGTCAGGTTTAAGAAACACTTGCTCTGTACCAGAATGAAAAAGACACCTGAATACTGTGATTCTCTCTCATCTCCCTTGTTATAATCTTGACTGAATAGTACATTTTAAAAATAAACTAATAAATGAAGATATGAATAGAGAAGAAATTGCACCTTTCTTTGAAATCCACGTGATGAATTGCATTTCTAATGCCTTTTACCACGTGCTCATGGTTCCTTTAATAAATTCTCCTAAGCCTACATCTTGAATTGCAGATCTCCAAGTACTGGGCATGTAAAACATAGTGTGTACCATGCATTTCACACTCTCTCCTTTCCTGCTGAGACACTGTGAGTGCTGCTACATAGTGGAATGTAAGAATCCACTTTTCTGGGCAGATTGCTTACTTTTCTGTCACTTAATGGACTAAAAATACCACAATTGAAATGGAAGTACTACGTGGCTCTGCCAGTTACTGGGTCAATCCTGCTGGCCCTGCACAGCATTCAGTAGCAAAACATTATTGTCCTTTGTGGGAGTAGGAAGAAAAATTGTAACATGAGGATATTTTTAGAACTCTTTGAATTTCTTGTACATTATGTAGTCACCTGTGTACTTTGGTAATTGGCTAATTGTGGGGTGGAATACGACGTTAAGATAATCTACACAGGTTAATTCTGGCTTCACCCAGTAACTCAGAAAGCAAAAGACAATGGTCAAAAACCATTTTTAAAAGTTACATTTGTCCAAACGCCTGCTTGAACATCCCATAATGTGAAATGTTGAAGGCGAGATTAAGAAAAGGGCTAATCTTATCTGTGAATTATCACCCCCAAAATAGATCTGTACTGCTGGTTTCTTCTATAGATGCATTTTTACGGTTGTAAATTATTATCCTTTTCTCAGATATATATGTCTTCAGTTTTGGGAGATGACGGCATGAATATTTCCTCCTAAAAATACTTCATCTTTTTGCCTGCGTATTTCTTAATCTATGAAATCAAGAACTGCCTTCATTGTTCTTACATCTCAAAAGAGAAAAAACACGCTGATCTCTGTGGAACAGGATCGATAGAAGTTAGGAAGCTTGATTACTGGTAACAAATGAAGCAGTGGTAAGATAGTGCATCTGACATAAAAATGGAATTATTTTCCAGACTGAAACTCATTTTCAAGGGGAAGTCAGAGTAAGTTTCTCTTAAAGCAGGTCTTTGATCTCATCTTATATAGTGTGTTTGGTGTTATTTGTACAATGCATTAAAATCAGTTTTCCTGATGCTTGTTTTGATTGAATAAGAATATTTACTGAACTTAGTATAAGGTTACCGTGAGGTTAGGTGGTAATGCAGATTCTGAAGCTTCACTAGAAATAGTTTCTTGACCTGTGTTTAACAGACAAGAGCAATGTTTTTATTACAGCAGGACCCATCAGTGGATGTACAACTTCTTTTTAATGATAGGGATTCAATTTGAAATCATACTTTTGGCATTTAACATTTGCCCTCTGCCCAGTTTGCTTTTGTGAGGTCTTTCGATGTCACCCCTGCTCCTCTTCTGCTCATCAGGAGACAAGAACTCTGAGAACAATATTCTTAACAAATATTTTGACATTCTCTTTCAAAATTCCTGGAATGTAAAATGAAAACCTCAGACATGTTGACACACCAGCCACACAAGCATGATACAAAGTTATGCATAGCTCACACTGATTAAAATTGGTCTCATCTAAACAGATTAAGGAGTCTGATCACTCATCCTTATGCACGAATAATTGTCATTAATGCTAATAGACAATATCTACATACCTGGGCAGGAGAACAACAGACTTCTAACTCTAAGACTGGCTGTTCTGTTTCAGTTGGATTTGCTTCTGGCAACAACAACAAAACATATGGTGTTAAGTGTTTGAATGATTTACAGAAAGACCAAAGAGGAGAAAGGTCAATAAAGTAAGTTTGTTTACTACTGTAAGGTAAAAGAAGATAAAACAATATATCTAATTTCTTGTAAGCTGTGAGGCAAGTGGAGTTTTTATTTATTTTTTTTTACCTACTGTTGACTTTTTACAGTATCTACATACAGATACAGATTTATATGCCTGTGTTTTCAGAGAGGAATAAAGGAAACAGCAAAAGCAAAAATGCTATAAATTTCATGCTATGGAAACTTAGAAACATTGGTTTGTATTGAATTTTGTCATTTTCATAATTTTACAATCTGTTAATATCCATTGACTGTGTATGAGCATGTGCCTATGCTAAAGCACATCAGCTGTACTGTCATCAAAAGAACTCCTGTGATTTAGTCATTTGATATTCAGTTAAGTGTTCTCAGAACACAGTCTGTCAAAACATTTTAAATATTTGTATAATTCTGTAAAAATAGTGCCGTGCATATGTTATCAGACAGTAGGAGCATAATTAGCATTCTCAACAGCCTGAGCTACACTGGGATAGGGAAAAAGGTGCACAGTGCAAAGGCTGGTGCCTTGGGGGAGTTCATCCTCTAGGTGTGAGGTCTTTAAAAAGAGGACCACTAGGAGAGGCTGGTCTAGGCTGCCTGAACTGCGAAAAATTATAAATTAGGATTGATTATGAGTACTGAAAAATATCGGTCACCGTTTTTTCGTAGTGCAAGAGCCTGGATAGCTGCTCTAGGCACAGAGGAAACCTTAGAAAGCTCAGGATCTTTTCTGGTCTAGCTTGCAAAAAATAACCACGTGCATCTATGTTCTGAGAGTCTCTGGATGTGCTAGAGGCTGCCTAAGCCTAATGGAAAAAAAAGAACCACAGGATATGATGAGGAACTAAAAGACTGAATATTTTAGATTGGTTTTCATGAAGTATCTTCAGGGACAAAACTACACCACCCAGTGACATATAATTTAAGAGGTATTTTCTAAGTAAAATGAAATTAAATCTTACTACTTTAAAATTGAGCTTTTACAGTAAAGCATCGCAGATGTTAACAAGATGCCATGCTATGCAAATGGCATACAACAGTAAATGTTGACAGAAAAGTTCCATATAGAAATTCCCTTACATTTTAGTAATTTTTATTTGTACTCACACATAATAGAAAATATTTTTCTTGCTAATGAGTATGAATAAAGAAATTTAACCAGTTGTTTCTAATGGTGTATTAGAAAACAACTCAGTATGCACAAATGTAAGAGAAGTGGGGCTTCTTAAAAATTTCAGTGCCTTGGAAAATGCTCAGGTAATGGGATGTGAAATCCATACTGGGAAATTTAGTTGGAATTAAACCCTGATTAAAACTGCAGTTTTTGTAGTGTATCTTTGCTGCAAATATGTCATACTTGGTTGTGGGCTAGAGCACAGATCTTTAAAAGACCTTTAGAGCAATTCAAATTTGCCAAGAACTAGAATGATACAGACAATGAGAAGTGATAGGGTTTTGTCAAATGAATACAGGCTCAGACAGTCTCTGGATTTTGGGGCAGAGCAAGATGTCTACCAAAGTAATTAAAGCATAAAATATAAAAATATGAGAAATTATTTAAGATGAAGAGATTTGAGGTACTTCCATTTGCTTTATGCGTGATACATGTTCTGTGCTGCAGAATCCCCAGGCGTGGGACATGGCTTATCGTGCTCTGGGGACATCTCAGGTGCATTTCTTTTGATTAAATGTAAATGCTGGGCTGATGGGGTGTCAGCATCTTCCCACACTTCTGACATTAGGGATGGCTTTGTCTAGTTCCAGCTCTGTGCTAATGCATTTCTGAAGGCTGCCTGTAGCCAGCTTATGCAGATTTCCATTTATGCTTACAGAAAGGCTATGGTGGATGTAGTTTTGTCTGTGAGTTAGAGGGCAGATGGAAGTTAAAGCTAAGTTAAACTATAAAGGCACGTGAGTCCTCTTTCTGCTGCCTTGCTGAAAGAAGAAGAAGAAAAAAAAAGAATAAACAAACAAACCCACTCTCTGTTTTTTGGAGGATAACATTTCATTTTTCTTTTCCACTATATAGTCTGTTATATTCTAATTATGTTTGGAAACAATTGCCTACATACATAGAAACTTGCCCTCTTCTAGGGATTCAAGTGAGGGAAAGTTGTGCTGTAGATTGTGGTTAAATATTATTCCTATCCAATTAATTTAATAATTTATTAAAATTGCATCCCTTAAACTTACATCTAAACACAAATGAAACAAATATGCATGCTTCATTATTTGACCAAAAGAAATCAGTACAAAACTGTGGCTTTTGCAGTTTTCTTTTAATAAGGACAAAACAGGGACAAACAAAAACAGAATGAGAGAAGTTCATGTGGGAGATTGTAAATTGATTTAATTTTTTTAGTAGTACATGAGAATTACACTGTTGCTCAATGGTGGCTCATCTAAGTATTTGTGCATGTACAAGAACAAAATTAGGCTAAGAAGATGAGTTGCAGGAAATTCTGTAATCATTCTTCAGACATAGTAATGTTTTCTTTTGTATCTGCTCGGAGGTAGAAAGAGAAGAGTAACTGGAAAGGAGAAAATATGAAGGATCGCTGATACTGTTTAAGCTGACAATACTGAAAATGAAAAATTTGAGAGTGCAACATTTATGGTTGATTGTGTCAAACTGAAGATGGGTATTTAGATCAATACAAAGAAATGTAAAAAAAAATAATAATTAGTTATACTTTTAAATTAAATTAGACACCTAGGAAGGCAAGAGAGAGCAGCTTACTTTTTTTTATTTTGTGTGTATGTGTGTTTTCTTTTTTGTTTGTTTTTCAGTATATAGTATGCATCGTTTTAGATTCACTGAAAAATGTATAATTTACTCATCTTCCACTAACGTTTAAATTAACATTTTCCAATCAGATTCATCAATCCCTTTTGCTCACACAAAAGCATGTATGATTCAGTCTTCTCATGGATAGTACAAAAAAATGTGTTCAAACTTCATTTGAAGAATTACATCATTTAGTTGTAGTATCTTTGAAGATATCATTTTCTTGTACTGTTAGCCTGCATTTTCCTAAAGTTATCTTTTGTCAGACAAAGCAATTTATTTTTTTTTAAACGTAGTTAGGTTAAGAGATGTTCATTAACAGCTGAATTTCCTGCTACTTCAGCGATGACAATAGAGCAAGCTTTTTAAATTATAGGGTTATTTTTCTTTGGATATTATTCCTTTCACACTTTCTATTTAAAAAGAAATACTACAAAAATAGCACTGTACAGGCCAATTCATCTTGTGATTGGCACACAGTGTAGGAGCTTAGTTATCTTACTTTTCCTCGTCTAAAAAGGGGCTCCATTGTGAAGATGCCGTTTTATTACCCAGTTTTCTACAAGTGATGTAATTTGGACTGCCTACATTTAGATATTAAGCACTTCTAAGCTAGATATTTAATCTTTTTATTCTTTAGTGTTCTGTAATCTATATTTTAAAAGATTGATAAGACAACTTCTGTATACCAAAATATTATTTATTATTATTTGGAATAAGATTTGAGGTCCTCATAGTTCAAATCTGTACTAGGACATAATGAACATGAATTGAGGAAAGAGGCAATGCAGAACTTTCATAATAATATTATGGGTGATTTCTAAATTTGAAAGTAGGTTTTCTAATTGTCTTTATGGTTCAAATGGCTAAATTCTTACAGTGATTACACCTACTTCAGTGTGTGATGAGTAAAATGGAGCTGTTAGTCACCTTGTGTGAAAGAAAATTTTCCCTATTGGCTCGGTTTTGTTCCTGAGAAAATCAAGAATTTCCACTTTTTTAATTTGTTGGTATTGTTTTGATTTTATACATTTTCTGGCATAGTTGCAGTACCGTGATACTTCAGTGATATTTTTTATGAGCTAAGCTAAATTGTTTTGAGAAGTCTAAACTGTTTGAGAGGTCAGGAGCCTCCCAGCAGTGCAGTGAGTTGTGGTCTCATATATCTGGGGACAGAATTCAGGAACGTGAACAGAAGAGTAAAGCAGGTTGCTTTATTCTAAAATAATATTGTGATAGAAGCAGTGTAAGTCTAGTAATTATGATGAAGATATATTCTGTGGTTTTGTGCATTGTTCTGTTTTGCTTTGGAAGGACTAGGAATGCATGAAGTTCTCTCAATGTCTTGCTTCATGCGTCTGTTGAAGGGGCCAGTGGGACTTGCTTTGAAGTTAGTGATTTCATGGTCAATGGACTTCCATCATTTGGCTGGAGGCTGCACAAGCCCAGTGTTGTCACTGCTCCCTCTCCAAGTCGACTTGTAGAAATGACAGTGGGCAGGACCAAAAGCCTCAGAATGATCAGTTGTCACACCCCCACCTGTCCCTCCAGGCCAGCTGTGTCCAGATCATCAGCTGCTACCACTACCACAAGAGTCTGATTTGTCCCTCACAAGAGCAAAGATATGGTGGTGCTCTGCTGTCCCAATGAACCCACTGCTTAAGGCTCTCACGAACAGGGACCGCATGCCAGCTTGCATCTAGGCCCAGCATACAGGCACTTGGCGGAATCGGAGGCATAGCATTTCTGATTGATGTCTGTCCATCATACTTGCATTCTTCAAAGCACTCTGTCACTTTTAGTTTATTAATCTGTTGTCACAGGCCTTTACAAATGATCCATATAACCCTTACATTTTATTTTTCACTGTTGGAAGCATGTGTCTGAAGCACAGTAACATTAAGAAGGGACAGTTTGTTGTGACATAGATGTCATAGATCAAGGCTGAGGTTTCATTGCAAATCTAGGAGAAACTGAATTGTGAATGACTTAGAGCTCTCTTTTCAGCTCAAAATACTCCAACAGACTTTCATGCACAACTGTTCCAACATCCTTACAGCCAAATGGTTTTATAATACTAAAGTACAAATGTAATCTGTTTTGGTTTTGTGTCATTTAAATGTTGTATATTTAGTACAGAAGACGTTCATTTGTTTGTTTTGTAAGAAAGCGACAGCAAAAAGTGCAAAAAGATTTCCTTAAAAGCAAAGGCTGTTGTATCTACAAAACTCAGTACTGAGGGAAAGTAAATTGTTTTCATGGTATGTTGCATTACAGAAGAAATAAATGCTTGTTTGCTGAAACTTCTTTAAATGGACCGTGGCAATTAATTAGCCCTAGGTAGTGTTCCTGGACTACTCCAAAGTGCATAATGTAACTCATCAAATAAGGTACTTTGAAAATGCTAAGCTAACAGTTGTTATGTAACATAATTATAGAAATGATTGAGATTTCTTTGACAGCAATATACAATCTGCTATAAAAGAAAAATACTTAAAGCAGGAAAGAAATAAGAAAACTAGCAAAATGCTGGTGTTTTCAAGGAGAGACTGTAGTAGCCTTCTGTACCATTTGAAGATGTGGAAGCAGTCTCATGAGTTTAAACCAATTTTTACTGATGATAAATCAGCAATAAATCTGGGTTATTAGTACTTATTTCCATATTGCTCCATTGGTTAGTGCGTGATGAACTGGTTTGTGTATTGAGTCTTTTTTCTGTGCATTAACAAAGTCTTATCTTTCTCAGAAGGTTCCTTTAGGATACACTGAAGAGAAGGTATACTACCAAGGCAATGTTTTCTTTTGAGAGAGCTTCACTACTTTATATAAATAATGACAATCTCAATTCAGAAATATGTGTCAGGTGCAGAGATCCATGGCTCTAGGAAAAATGAGTAACAGCTGACTTTAGATTTTAAGACTGGACAGAATGTTCCCTATAGTTCTTATGAGTGAGCTGTACACTACCAGAAAGAGAGGTTGCAATCAGACTGCTACTTAGGGTCTGTCTTCTTTCGGCATCTTACCTTTCACATAGCTAGAATTTTTGATATTTGATATGGCAGGTTTGCATTCAATTGTGTGATGGAACCCTATATTTCTAATACATTTTGTCTCATTGTGCAATTTCTGTGCATCCAATCACATAAGTAGATATACATAATCTTTGGAATTATGTGACTAATCATCTGAGGGTTAGGGCAACTTAGTTTGGTCTTATGATTTTGGTCTTCTGACTAAGGAAAAAAGTATCTTGAGTATTAGCATAAGAGGTAGCATGTCTTCCTTAGATGTATGAAAGAATATGTGTAATTTTGCACATCAAATAAACATCAGTGATGGGGAAAGTTCAGAAGACATGAAACAAGTGACTGAAAAGATAAAGCAGCCAAGGATTGTTTTTTTAAATAGTATATATCAAGTAAATTTTACACCTTAAATTGAAATGTTAGTATCCTTCTTTCATCCATGTATAGCTAAATCCAGATCTCCTTTTTTGTTTTGTTTTGTTTTCTCTTTGTTTTGTTTAGTTATTGTTATAATGCTACCTTCCTAATAACATGTATTCACAAATATTTTCAGGCTTCATCTAGCTAGTCATAAATCAACTGATTTATGATCTGTTGCTTTCTGGACTGATAAAAAACTAGGTCACTTTTCAATATGTGTAGCATTGTGTGCAAAACTGAAAGAGTGGTTTTAGTGAGATGCTGTGTTATGATACTGCTCAGAAACCACAATATAGATTCCTACCATGGAGATATGAGATAGAAAAGGAACCACATAGAAATCTGTGCTTTCTTCCATCTGTATCTGACCTGGGGCTAGTAATCTGTACAAACAATTTAAATCTTAATGAAAAACATAGACTGCTTATGATCAATTCATTGAATTGTCATCATACTAAAGATAGGTAGAAACATAAATGGCTTCAGCTATCTTGCTATAGTCTTCTGAAGTAAAAAAGCAATCTCAAAGTTGTTTTTAGTGTCCTTGTTATCTCTCATATCACCAGATCTACTGAAAAACCTGAAAAATGTCATCTTCCATCCAGATAAATGACTTCAGGACTGAAGTGCTTGAGAAGGAATATAGCCAATTAAAATATTTCAATAAATATATGAAAGAGATGCAAAAGAATAAGCAAGACACTTTGAGACACTACCTAGACCTATTAACTACATGAGCCAGGGTGACTTGCTTGGATTTCAAAAATTCCTACCACTTGTTTCTTGCTCCAGGCCCCGGTGGTGTTATTTTTGTGATGGCACTGAGCTTCTGTACACTGAAAATGCCTTGACCCAAAATAAAGCATCAGGATTAGTATCTGGCCTAATAAACAAAAAGAAAGAAGTAGCAGAGGTACATCCTTCTGTTGTGAAGAATGGATTACACTGATCAGTGAATTGCCTTTATACTTTGTGTATAGAAATCTCTCGTCAAGAATTTCATCTAAGCAGGCATTGATTCTTTATTTTTAGTCTCCATTTGATTGACATACATTTGGGACAGGGAGCTGTAGATTTAAATTTCAGAGACAACAGGATGACTGTTTTGTACATAATAATGTTATATGCACTTAGCCATGAGATTTAGTATAATTTTCTCCGAATAATACATCTGAACGTAGATTCAGGCTATGATACCAGCAAACAAAATTCTACATCAATAACTAACAACCTCAGTTCACGTACCTGTTGAGGGAAAAAGGAAACACAACCAAAAACTTAGTTTTGTTGACGAGCATCAGAACAATATTACAACTAAAAAGGAATAGATTATCTGCACAGTGAAAGTGATCATTTCAGATAAGGTACTTATACATCAGAAGTATCTCAGTAGTCACTAGAAAGGTGAAGAGGGGGTAAAAAGGTAAAATTCACCATATATAGTGGCATATTTACCTATATTAATAAATTATCTGAACATGTGTAAGTTAATAAACTAGAGAAAGATTGACAACTTGTAATAATGTCTTGATAAAACGTGTATTTTTCAAAGGACTGTTTCTACTGAATTTTAGAGGATTAAAAACTCTTAAGAATTCACATACAAAGCAAATACATGTAATTCAGGGTTCTCCCTTCCCTTGTGGAAAGAGAAATTCTATTATTAAGTTTCCCGAATAATGACAAGTACTATGTATACACCTCGCAATCTATTCTAAAATACCACCACAAAAGCTTACCTGTACCTCCAAAACAAAATCTTTCTTTAAGGATAGAGCCCAACAATTAGAGAAATGTAAAAATGTTTTTCTGTTACAAATAAAGAAATTCTAGGATGCATTATTTTTCAATACTTTCATATTTTATAATCATAAATCTTTCAGAATCTTGAAGGGTTTTTTTGTTTTGTTTTGTTTTTGTTTCTTTTGACATCCAGAACATCTTCTGGGGAAATATAACTTTTTTAATATAACAAAGAACATATTGGACACTTAATTGGAAGGGAAAAATGAGTTGAAGAGGATGGCTGGATATTCTGAATTGCTCTGGAAAGAGCTGAAATTTGAAACCATATGCAACAGAATCAGGGAAAGCTGGGAAAATAGTAAAGGAAAGCAGGCAAAATAGTAGTAAGGAAAACAGTAAATGAAAGAAAAGATGTCCAAGTCCACCTCTGGAATACCAGATTTATCAGGATAAGATATGAGGGCTGTTCAGAAAGCAATATCTCCTATTTTATTATGTTGGCCTATGATATCAGAAGTGGATGTTGGTGGTATGGCAGTAGAAGTTGAACTTTCCTGTCAATGTTCCATTAGATTTTGTTACATGGAACGGATGCAATAGCGGGGCAGTCCAACAGAACGGTGTCTGATGTGGAAGTGTCATAATTTCCATAGAAATAAATAGATAACATTACTTTCTAAGTAACCTATGTGCAACACATTCATGAATTGGTAAATACAGGAAAGAAATCCGTTGATTCTGGCATTTAAAATAAATCTTTTGAAACTGAGGAAGCTTTGGTTAGAGAGTTAAAGTCCTAAAATATTCTGTTAGGACAGAAACATTTGGGTTCTCTGTTGATTCTTCCTAGCAGGGTATAGACACAAATACTGTGTCTGGTAGTCTTATTTTAACATCAAAGAGACCTCTGTATTGGTTATTAAATGTGAACAGAAGTTTTAAAATAACTATTTTCAAAATGAGGATTTCAGCAATTGTTTATTTATTTATTCCTGAAAGGATATTAAAGATTGCTAAAACTCACTGTTACTGATTATTCCACTACTATCTTGGTTAAAAGGTCTTTGAGAGTGAAAGATTTTCATAAATCTCAGGGGCCAATCTTTATAACATTTTTGACACTCTTAAAACAAAGATAGGAGCTTGATTACAGATTTGTCATTCAGTGTTCTGCGGTACAACAGCAATGGAGCATGCAAAATTTAGCCGAAGTCTGGGAGTTTAGATACGTTACTTTTCAAGGTTACCCTGTATGTTGCTGTTAGCTAAAGATTTTGATGATTTTTAGTGTCCCTTTCAACCTAAACCATTCTATGATACTGTAGGGGAAATTTACATTTGATATTTGGAAGAAATTATTTACTCAGCCGGTGGTGAAGCCCTGGCACAGGCTGCCCACAGATGTTGTGGGTGCCCCATCCATGGAGACGTTCAAGGCCAGGTTGGATGGGTACATGGACAGCCTGATGGAATGGGTGGTAACCCTACACATCAGTGAAGTTGGAATATGATGATCTTTAAAATCCTTTCAAACCAAGCTGTTTTGTAATTATGATTTTGTAAGAAGACAGCAGACTTCTGACCATGTTGCTGCAGAAAAAAAATCATAAAAATAGCTGAAGATTATTTACATTAAAAAAAAGACCAATTTACATCAATCACAAATGCATAAGGAACTTGAACAAGTTGTGAAAATGTGTTGCACAGGCAGTACGAACTATAGATTACAGAACCCAATCTGATGGTTTGTAAACCAAATAACTCTCGCTTAGGAATTGTAACATTGTTTGCTTACAAAGTAGCAGTATCTTGAATTTGTAAAAAATAAAATAAAAAAATTATTGGCAGCTTGCTGGAGATGCTTTCATTTGCATTTAGACTGCGAAAGAATGAAATGAGATATCACGAAAGACAATATACATTTTTATCTTTAACCCATTCTTAAGCAGAGAGTAACAGAGGTTTAATAAGTATTTCAGCAACCAATTCCAAAGAATTATGCATATTTTTCATTTCTTGTCCTGTACTATCGGATACAGAATTAGCAAAGATAATAGATTGTTGATGAAATGGAAATAATTGTATTTCTAGGACCACATGAACAATATGAAGAAAGATGTAATTCATTTATTGTACTGTTTCTTCTATTGGTAATACAAGAAGTATATTGAATTGACTCCTAATTTGAGGGGGGGAAAAAAAAAAGGATGGCTTGTTACTTTTTATCTTAACATGAACTTAGTTTAGCATCTGTACTGGGCATACCCAGTTAGCTTAAAAATCTGAGTGCCTCTTCAAGCAGGCAAAAAAAGTAATACTCAAAGTGTAGGATTTTAATTACCACCTCCCCATTTGAAGAAAGACTCTTCACCCCTGCATTTTGTTACAGTATTTTCCATTTAGTAATATGGGAATTACAAAATGATTTTGACATTTCATCTTGGGCATCTTGAGATTTCATCAAGTAAAATGAGGCTGTTTATTTATTTATTTATTTATTTTTACTGCAGTAGATTTATATGGGAGTAAGACGTAAGTAATCCACATAATTCACACAAGAAATGAAGTGATGGCAATCTTCACTGTGTGCTAATGAAGGTGAAAGATCCAGTTCTGCTTATTGTCATACAGGTAAAAATTGAGTTGAGTCATGAGGAGTAGATAGTGGCTTAGAAAAAGAAACAGAAGATCAGTTACCTGAGAACTACTATTTTATTTTAAAAATTAATATTAATGAGATGCATAGCTATATAGCCTTGAAATGTTTTTCAAGTTTGTTTGTTAATACAGAATAGAGAAGCAATGAAATTAATACATTTACTGGTGGTATATCACAACAAAATATATCAGTGGTTCACCAAAGGGAGGATGGAGATTAGTTTACTCTCTAAGAAGTTGTTAAATGGTCAGTAATGCATGGGATATAAGACATGAATACACGGAAGCAGAAAAAAACAACCTCATTTTAGTCAAAAAGAGCAGTCGTCTGATTTCCTGTGTAGGTACAAACTACATTAATGTTCCAGGAGAGAGACTGAATGACCCTGGTTGCCTTGGAAGACTTGAAGGGGGAGCATAAATAAAGGAATGTAGCATTTTGCCAAGAGATGATGATATTTGATGGATGTGGTAAAGAGGAGATTCTCTCTGAGAGTGATATCTGGGAAATAAAATAAGGAAAAGATTTTGAATATCTTACTTCCATCTTCCCTGCAAGAGCGTAGCAGCTGTGTTTGCTTGTGAGGGGAAGAACATTCTGATTTTACCTTGGGTTGATAGGTTAAGACTGTCTTCTGCACAGGAGTGCTCCAAAAGTAATGCCTTCTATTATCTGATGTTGGTGATAAGGCAGTAGTGGTTGAAACTTCCCACCAGTATTCCATTACATTTTGTTGCTGTGTGATAAATGGCAGCAGAGGAGTGGTCTGACAGAATGGTGGCTGACATGGAAGCACATATGAAGCAAATTGAATTCCTCTGCCTAGGAAAAATTAGTATCTAGTGACATTCATTGACACTTGCTGAACATTTCTGTTGACCAAACAGTGGATGTACACATAGTGAGGCTATTGGTGGTGAAACACTGTTTCACAGAGCAAATGGTGCAGACTTTTACAAGTGCAGCACGCAGGCTCTTTGTTCAGTGCTGGTGAAAATACACTGCTAATGGTAGTAACTATGCAGAAAAATAGCGTTCCATAGCTGAGGATTTTCTATGTTAAACATGCTATTGTACTCCTTGTATCTGTTGTATTTTCCATGGAAATAAATAAGAGAAATTACTCCTAGGAGTGATAGGAGCACCCTCATAAGGTTTTGGTTGGAATCACTGTTTCATGGACATTTCAGTTTTTCAGTCCTCTAACATATGAGATGCAGAATGCTTCATTAACTCATTTTTGTTTCTTCTTCATCAGCTGTCAAAAGCAGGCATTTTTATCTCATTGAAGACCGCTTATGTTTCTTATAAGATGAAACAGGCATTTAACACATTAGTTGTGAGATGAGTTGTGAAGTATGATGTAGATTTTACACACTTATATTTTATAAATGAAACAACCACATCATGCCAAAACACTTCAGAGAAGAAATCTTGACAATCAGACATTTATCATTTTGAGTTAAATTATTAACGCATAATACAAGGGGTTGGTGAGAATGAGTAGATTTATCTTTGTGTGAATACATGAGAGTTTTCTGATCTTCTATAAACACAGTGTGGATTTTGAGAATGAGAAATATCTGAAGAGTTGGTTTTCTTATTCACACTTCCAGGAGATAGTTTGTGCAGTGGTTTGTGTTAAATGTCAGGAGATTTGAAATTGTGATTTGGCCCTTTGTTCCCAGTCCATCTAAGCCTTTGATCTCTGACATGAACACAAGAGGCACTCTGCTAAGATTAATACAATCTGCTCTTTGCTTATATGGACAATTGAAAATTGATGGTGTAGAGAAAAGTGTAGATGGATTGCATTTTTACTTTTTTTTTTTTT
>VXAB01004351.1:53825-131515 GCA_013399175.1 Odontophorus gujanensis | reverse complement strand
AGCACATATGAAGCAAATTGAATTCCTCTGCCTAGGAAAAATTAGTATCTAGTGACATTCATTGACACTTGCTGAACATTTCTGTTGACCAAACAGTGGATGTACACATAGTGAGGCTATTGGTGGTGAAACACTGTTTCACAGAGCAAATGGTGCAGACTTTTACAAGTGCAGCACGCAGGCTCTTTGTTCAGTGCTGGTGAAAATACACTGCTAATGGTAGTAACTATGCAGAAAAATAGCGTTCCATAGCTGAGGATTTTCTATGTTAAACATGCTATTGTACTCCTTGTATCTGTTGTATTTTCCATGGAAATAAATAAGAGAAATTACTCCTAGGAGTGATAGGAGCACCCTCATAAGGTTTTGGTTGGAATCACTGTTTCATGGACATTTCAGTTTTTCAGTCCTCTAACATATGAGATGCAGAATGCTTCATTAACTCATTTTTGTTTCTTCTTCATCAGCTGTCAAAAGCAGGCATTTTTATCTCATTGAAGACCGCTTATGTTTCTTATAAGATGAAACAGGCATTTAACACATTAGTTGTGAGATGAGTTGTGAAGTATGATGTAGATTTTACACACTTATATTTTATAAATGAAACAACCACATCATGCCAAAACACTTCAGAGAAGAAATCTTGACAATCAGACATTTATCATTTTGAGTTAAATTATTAACGCATAATACAAGGGGTTGGTGAGAATGAGTAGATTTATCTTTGTGTGAATACATGAGAGTTTTCTGATCTTCTATAAACACAGTGTGGATTTTGAGAATGAGAAATATCTGAAGAGTTGGTTTTCTTATTCACACTTCCAGGAGATAGTTTGTGCAGTGGTTTGTGTTAAATGTCAGGAGATTTGAAATTGTGATTTGGCCCTTTGTTCCCAGTCCATCTAAGCCTTTGATCTCTGACATGAACACAAGAGGCACTCTGCTAAGATTAATACAATCTGCTCTTTGCTTATATGGACAATTGAAAATTGATGGTGTAGAGAAAAGTGTAGATGGATTGCATTTTTACTTTTTTTTTTTTTCTTTTTGTGATCACTTTTACTATGCTTCATGATCATTTAAAAAGAAGACCTGTAACTGTAGAGGAGAATTGCAGAAATATCACAGGGTTTGGGATCAGAATGATTTAATACACTTCTGCTCATTAATGAGCTGTGGCTTCTGTGTGATTTTGTTGTCTATTCACATCCTTCAGGATAATTGAGATTCTCTCAATGCATTTGTTTTTCTTCAAACATATTTGATGAAAAAAAGATGTGGCAAAGTAGTTGATGTAAGTACTTGATGCTTTTAAAATTCAGTGTAATTTTGAACTTGAAAAACAAGAAAGTTCCAATCTAAGTTACAGGCTCACTGTGGTCTTTTGTAACTCGTGTTACTGTGTCTATGAAAGTGGATACTTAATATCTACAAATCAGAGTTATAAATCACCCTCTTTTTAGGGAAGTGGTTTCAGTTTTCTGCAGCTGAGTGGTACAAGCAGTTTTGTTCATTGGAACTGCAGAAACTGCTTTGTTTGAAATTTTTTATTAAAGGAGAAAGATTTTTTTTACTCCATGATTTGGTGAGAAAGGGGTGTGATGATGAAGTCTCAAATATGTTCTGTGTCTTCTAGGCAGGAATCTGGAGTGGAAGCAAACTGAAATTGAAAGGGAACATTCATCAGGATTAAAAATGTCCTGTAAGGTCTGCTCAATAAAGAGAGATTCTTGTGTAACAAAACTATGAAATAAATGAGATGAAGTTTCCTCTGAGGTGTTTATTGTTTNCAAGGGGTTGGTGAGAATGAGTAGATTTATCTTTGTGTGAATACATGAGAGTTTTCTGATCTTCTATAAACACAGTGTGGATTTTGAGAATGAGAAATATCTGAAGAGTTGGTTTTCTTATTCACACTTCCAGGAGATAGTTTGTGCAGTGGTTTGTGTTAAATGTCAGGAGATTTGAAATTGTGATTTGGCCCTTTGTTCCCAGTCCATCTAAGCCTTTGATCTCTGACATGAACACAAGAGGCACTCTGCTAAGATTAATACAATCTGCTCTTTGCTTATATGGACAATTGAAAATTGATGGTGTAGAGAAAAGTGTAGATGGATTGCATTTTTACTTTTTTTTTTTTTCTTTTTGTGATCACTTTTACTATGCTTCATGATCATTTAAAAAGAAGACCTGTAACTGTAGAGGAGAATTGCAGAAATATCACAGGGTTTGGGATCAGAATGATTTAATACACTTCTGCTCATTAATGAGCTGTGGCTTCTGTGTGATTTTGTTGTCTATTCACATCCTTCAGGATAATTGAGATTCTCTCAATGCATTTGTTTTTCTTCAAACATATTTGATGAAAAAAAGATGTGGCAAAGTAGTTGATGTAAGTACTTGATGCTTTTAAAATTCAGTGTAATTTTGAACTTGAAAAACAAGAAAGTTCCAATCTAAGTTACAGGCTCACTGTGGTCTTTTGTAACTCGTGTTACTGTGTCTATGAAAGTGGATACTTAATATCTACAAATCAGAGTTATAAATCACCCTCTTTTTAGGGAAGTGGTTTCAGTTTTCTGCAGCTGAGTGGTACAAGCAGTTTTGTTCATTGGAACTGCAGAAACTGCTTTGTTTGAAATTTTTTATTAAAGGAGAAAGATTTTTTTTACTCCATGATTTGGTGAGAAAGGGGTGTGATGATGAAGTCTCAAATATGTTCTGTGTCTTCTAGGCAGGAATCTGGAGTGGAAGCAAACTGAAATTGAAAGGGAACATTCATCAGGATTAAAAATGTCCTGTAAGGTCTGCTCAATAAAGAGAGATTCTTGTGTAACAAAACTATGAAATAAATGAGATGAAGTTTCCTCTGAGGTGTTTATTGTTTGTTTGGTTTTGTTTTGTTTTTGTCTTTCTGAGGTTCTCATAAGTTGTGAATTTCTGATATGGAAAGTTTACATTGATGTCTGCGATCCATTCATTTGTTCCTTCATCTGTATATGTTTGCTAGTGATTATTATTTTATTGGTAGTTAAAATATATTGTGTTTAAAAATACCTTAGGTGTGTTAAATGTGTAGACAGCTTGTGAATCAAATAAGAGTTATCAATTTTTGATCCATAGATGGAAACCTTCTTTTTAATAGTTCTGTTTGATCACAAGTAAGTACTTCTAAATAAATATAGCTAATTAATCTTGAAAATAACAATACATTTCAGCAAGCATTTTAGTGTACATTAAACAAAAGCAGTGATATCGGAGACTTAGACACAGTGCTATTAAATTGTATTTGTTATAAACAGAGGCTTTATCAAGTATAATTATCATTTTGTTGTTGGTAGAAAAGTTCAGTAGTATTCATAACATGCTACACATCTTACTCTTTTCAAAGAAGACTATCTTTGCTTTGAATAAAATATTCATTACATCCACAAATTAAAATTCTATAAATTCTACAGTTCTAGAATTTTACAGTTCTACAAAGAAGCTACTGTGTACTTTCACATAGAAAGTGAGAAACATGGAAAACTGAAATGAAGTCTCTTTTTTTTAACCCTCCTGGATAATTTTCTTTGCCAAAATTTTAATCCCATTGGTTTGTGCACTAAGCTGTTAATACTTTGGCAACATTTCAGAAGCTTTGTTTGTGATAAACTGTGGACAATTCAAGGTTGCATACATGGTAGATCGTAAAACAAATTGCATATTACATCCTCTGCATGCATGTCTTGTTGCAACATGAAGGCATCAAAAAGATGATCTTAGAAGTGAAATCTTGGAGGCTGAGAAAAACACTTACTGCTCCAGGTCACGTACTTATTAGGTAATACCGTTAACTGTGAGTCTCGCTTTGTATTCTCAGGATGCAGTTTTAAAAAATACTGTAAACTTTCAGTTAAGAGCTTAAAAAAAATCATTTAAAGCTGAGAAAAATCAAAGTAAATGTTGGAGATATGGGACTGCATTTAGTTCTGATCCTGGCAGTAGTGTTGTTTGCAGCGATAAGTCCTGTAAGATCACATCTGTCTTAGAATCTCTCTTTGTGAAAGATGGCTGCTGCTTTCCACAACCTTCACATATCTTTCAGGATGTTTTATCCATTAATGATCAGAAAGGTATATATGGTACTCTTTGAAGCATTTATCAATATAGTTCCTATATGTATGTAAATGAACAGGATTTATGAATACACTATTTCTAGTATATTTTAGTGGTTGGAAAGTCCTTAAGAAGAGTTCAGAGACAAAACAGTACTCTTTAATTCATGGATCTCAAGGTTCTCACTTCCCTAGGGGAAAGACTGTAATTCCATAATCTAGTATTTTGAATAATGAGCAAATGGCAAGTATACTGTCATGCAGAATCAAATTCTATAACCCACGTAAGTTTATAAAGCAGGTATGTTTATTACAGCACCGGGTGTGAGGGTAATATCTACTCCTAACTCATATACCAAGTAAAGAGGCAACTACACATTTATAGGTATAGCATAGATATATTCATCGCATTTCCAAGAAATTGGTTACATATACATTAGATGTTCCACACTTATGAGCATGCATCCTAGAATGTGGGAGGTTTTCTTGGCCCATCTGGTGGTCATTGGATGAAGGCTATTGGTAAACTTTTAGGGGATTGAATTGTGTCACAACAGCAACACTGCCTTCTTATCTTCGCAAGACTCCTCCTCACTGAGTTGCAAACAGCAGCTCTGCTTATCTTCACTTGTCTTCAAGGTCCTTGCATTCCTATGGTTTCTGTGTTCCTGCCTAAACTTTGCACAAGCCATGAGGCCTAGTTTAACAAAGTTATAGCTTCCTTGATTTTCAACCTATTCTTTTGATCACAAAGATTTGTTCCGTCATTGCTATGAAATGTAGATGGAGATAGGAAAAAAAGTGGACAACTATGTGTCATTTTAGTCATTTTTCCCTGTCTTCTACTTTTTCTTTTTCCTGGCTGACTTGAACAAAGCGAGGCGAGATAATAAACTCTTAATGAAAACATTCCTTACTCTTCACCCTTCTCTATGAAATATGTCATGGTAGAAGAGAAATCTTATGTTATTCTGAATGATTTCTGCTCAGTCAAACTAATTCCGATATTTGTTAGTCATGGAATCATAGAATCATCAAGACTGGAAAAGACTTACAAGGTCATCCAGTCTGATAATCCACCAATAGTTCTCTCTAAAACATGTCCCTCAACAGAATGTCAAAATGTTCTTTAAATACCTCCAGGGTTGGTGACTCCACAACCTCCCTGGGTATTCCAGCACCTGACCACTCTTTCAGAGAAAGAGTTTGTCACAGGCTAATAGTTAATAACTTTCATGGACCTTTCTAGCCATCTTTAATCCTTCTCTTCATCTGGATCAGTCCTCTAGCAACTTGGCTGCCTCCTGTTATTAATGAGCAAGTGTCCTGTCAGATTTCAGCTCACAGATCATGAAGGAGGCATAAGGTCAGTCCTTTCAGACCAGATCTCTGGAGTGACATATAGCATATGAAGGCACATCTCCACATAGGAAAAAGAACTGCAATCTCACACAGAGTCTCAAAATATTAATAGAGCTCATCATTCACAACTCATTCAGTAGTCCAATTTTCACCTCTGCAAATGTTGGAAATAGAAGTAAAAAGAATGGTGACTGATGGAAAGTCTGCTGTCAGCTCAGTAACAGGCTGTTTATATCCAAGTGAGTCTTCTTGTGTAGTAAAATGATTCAGATTTCTGAATCCCAGTAGGCAAACAGATGCCAAAGGACGTTCTCAGAATGAAAAGCACAGATGATACATTGCAGAAAAATATTTTTGTTTTCTGACTTAAATGATCTGAAGTACTAACATTATTACAAAACAACATACTTTATATTAAATTGGTTAAATGTTTATGTATGAGAAGACATAAGTGGGTAATATAATTCTCATGCATGTGTATGTAGGTAGCAGAAAGTATTTGTCTCAATACAGTAATGTCAGATTGCAGTTTTATCTTCCAAAATGGATGGATAAAAGAAACTGAAATATAGGAGGAACTTATTTTATCAGTTTCTATTCAACAGGGTGAGTCTGCTGTGTTGCTACAGTCAGAATTAATGTAGTGTAAGCAACTGCAGGGTGAGTGGGTGTGCTTTTTATCTTAGATACTGAGGAACCCTGTATTTCTCTGTTGAACAAATGTAATATGCAAGTATCCTGCCAAGCTTCAGTTCATGTAATCTGTATGACAGAAAGAACAGATCATGCTAAGGATCTGTGATAAACACATCCCTGATATGCTGAATGTGTTTACATAAATATTATTACTATTGCACTTTATTTTTCATTTTAAAAATAAAACTATACCCCACCCCCACCACAGTTATTTGATAAGGACTAAAAAGTGAAGTTTAGATTAGAAATCTTCCCTCTGTTATGCCAGTATAGTTTGCTCTACAATAGCCTCTTTTACCAATCCTGCTGTAAAATCTATAGGTCTAAGACCAGAAACAAGACCCTTCTCTAAGAGTCACCATATCTACAAACAGATAATGATAAATGTTAAGGGCTGTAATGGGATCTGCTAAACTGTGTATTGTCTCTTTATTAAAGTGGAAGTCAATCTGCTAGCTCAGTTAATGTTTGAAATTTGACTACATCATCATATTGTACAAAATTATACAAACAGATAATAATCACCTTAAAAATGTTGTCAAATATTTGAGTTGGTCAGTTACATACAGTTCTTCATTCTTTCAAAACTTTTAATAGTTTTCTTCACAAGAATCTAGTTCCATATAAAACTGATGGAGACCAAATTCTGAATTAATTTAACATTACGTAGAGCCAGATGATTTTGTAAAACTCTATAAAGGAATTAAATTAAATGGTTGTGGTGTATAGTTGGCAATTTATTCATTATTATTTGAAGTTGTTGGTTAATAGTTAATTGGTAGTAGAGGCATTAATTAAGGTTTAGAATTTTTGTGAATGACAACAGAATGTATTTGAAATTTAGAATATGAATGTAGAAACATATTCTGATATCCACTGTGATTATGTTAAATGCAGAATAATATGTGCAATTTTATTGACACCACAAAACTGACATTGAAATTAGACATTTTTTATTTCCTCTATACTTCCTTGTTAATGTAAGAATTTATTACCCTAGTAGATTAATGGTATACAGAGAGTTGTTCCTAATTCCGATAGTAGGAAAAATAAAACATATGGGTAAAAATATCTATTTATTGAATCTTTTTATTTAAACAAGAGTTGCCAGGGAAGAAGGGTATCCTCAACCCATCCCACTTCAAGGCTGATGATGGTAACGGATATCCAGTGCCTTAAGTTGGATCACAGACCAGCAAGGCAGCATCTAAACTACAGGATAAGGAAACTCCAATTGGTAAATCAGCCTCAACGGAAGCCCATCTTAAATTCCTGTACGCTAATGTGTGGAGCATGGAGAGCAAGAAGGAAGAATTGCAAGCGTGTGTGCACAGGGCTATGATATCCTTAGTATCACTGTGACTTGGTAGGATGGCTCTCATAATTGGACTGTAGGAATAGACAGGTATAAAGTCTTTAGGAAAGACAGGTAAGGATAAAGGTGGGGGGGAGGAATTGCACTCCACATCAGGTCCATGGAGCTCCACCTGTGGATGAATGAGCAGCTGCAGAGAGTTTACAGGTTAGAGTTAAAGGGAAGGCAAGAGGAAGGAGCCATCATCTTGAGGGTCTACTACAGGGTACTCAACCAGGAAGACTGAGTGGATAAGACCCTTTGTAAACAGATAGGAATAGCTTCGCTTTCACAGAAACATGGTTCTCATGGGGCTCTTCAACCATGGACTTCCGGAGAGCGGATTTTGACCTCTTCAGGGATCTACTAGTCAGAGTAACATAGGATAAAACTCTGAAGGGAAGAGGAGCCCAAGAAAGGTGGTTGGTAGTCAAAGACCATCTCCTTCAAGACCAGAGGCAGGGCATCCCAAGAAAAAGGAATGTGAATAAGAATACCAGAAGGCCTCTATGGGTCAGTGAGTTGCTCCTGGAGTTACTTTGGTGCAAAAAGAAACACTATGGGGAGTGGAAGCAGGAAGCGGTTACCTGGAATTACTGCAGAGAGGTTGTCCAAGCTGCCAGGGATTGGGTTAGGAAAGTTAAAACTCAGGTGGGATTAAATTGAGCCAGAGACACAAAGAGGATCAAGAAAAATTTCTTTGTATATCAGTGGTAGAAGGAAGGCTAGGGAAGATGTAGGCCCTCTCTAGGTGGAAACTTGAGACCCTGTCAAAAGGGATACGGAGGAAGTTGAGGTACTCAATGATTTCTTTGTGTCAGTGTTCATCAGGAAAAGCTCTACCCACACCACCCAATTTGCAGAAAGCAAGGTAAGAATTGGGAGAAGGTAGATCTACCCACTGTAACTGAAGATGAGATGAGATTCAAGACCAGCTAAAAAACCTGAAAGTGCATAAGTCCATAGGACCAGATGAGATCCACCCATGGGTTCTGAGGGAAACGGTGAATGAAATTGCCAAGCCGCTACACAACATATTTGAAGGTCATTGCATTCTGGTTAAGCTCCCACTGAATGGAAAAGGAAAAACATATGGATGGAGCTTTGAGCAACCTGGTTTAGTGGAAAGGGTTCCTGCCCATAGTAAAGCGGTTGAAACTAGATGATCTTGAAGGTCCCTTCCAACCCAAACCATTCTAAGATTCTATGATTTAAAAAGCAACAACTACAAAATAGAACAGGTCAAATGCAATTAAAATCTGTTTTCAATATATGTATGTGTATATTTATATATATATATATATATAGGTATAGAATTAAATCTAATATTTTTAAGCCAGTTATCTCTATTGCCTACTTTTCTTAAATTGGAAGTGCCACATTTTGAGTGGTAGTGATTTATAAGACAGAGTTCTTGATTAAGTGGCCTTTGACTCAGATCAAGGACTTTCTGTTACTTCATGTAAGGAGAAAAGATGAGAGAATGTGTGACACAAGTGGATTGAGAAAGCAAAGGTAAACTTAAAGATTCATTGAGGTTAGTCAGCTAACTTCAGTAGCTATAACAGGTGCAAGCATACATCTTTGCCAAGAAACTTTGTGTTGACAGTCTGATGGAAATTCATGCAAATAAGTGTTTCATGTCACAACTCAGCATTTGGTACATGAAAATTATGCTGATTTTGTAAAATTAAACTGTCATTTTATGGAGAAAAATATTTAGAGCTGCTGTGTTAGAGTTTTCAATCATGTGAACATAAGTACAGGCTGACTCCAAAATCTATCCCTCCAAATCTTTGCTCTACCTACTGCCTTGCAGCAATTCTGTCGCCTCTTTTGCGTAACTCTTTCTGCTGCTGAAACTGTGGTGCATTTAAGAGCTGAATTTCTGTCCTCTCTAAAATTTAATTATGTTGCATACTGTGGGGAAATATACTTTCCTTCTCTGTAGAGGACTGCTCTGAGAGTAATACCTCGTATTTTATTGTGTTGGCCTGCAGCATCAGAGGTGGGTGTTGGTGGTGTGGCAGTAGAGGTTGNGGTTGAAACTAGATGATCTTGAAGGTCCCTTCCAACCCAAACCATTCTAAGATTCTATGATTTAAAAAGCAACAACTACAAAATAGAACAGGTCAAATGCAATTAAAATCTGTTTTCAATATATGTATGTGTATATTTATATATATATATATATATAGGTATAGAATTAAATCTAATATTTTTAAGCCAGTTATCTCTATTGCCTACTTTTCTTAAATTGGAAGTGCCACATTTTGAGTGGTAGTGATTTATAAGACAGAGTTCTTGATTAAGTGGCCTTTGACTCAGATCAAGGACTTTCTGTTACTTCATGTAAGGAGAAAAGATGAGAGAATGTGTGACACAAGTGGATTGAGAAAGCAAAGGTAAACTTAAAGATTCATTGAGGTTAGTCAGCTAACTTCAGTAGCTATAACAGGTGCAAGCATACATCTTTGCCAAGAAACTTTGTGTTGACAGTCTGATGGAAATTCATGCAAATAAGTGTTTCATGTCACAACTCAGCATTTGGTACATGAAAATTATGCTGATTTTGTAAAATTAAACTGTCATTTTATGGAGAAAAATATTTAGAGCTGCTGTGTTAGAGTTTTCAATCATGTGAACATAAGTACAGGCTGACTCCAAAATCTATCCCTCCAAATCTTTGCTCTACCTACTGCCTTGCAGCAATTCTGTCGCCTCTTTTGCGTAACTCTTTCTGCTGCTGAAACTGTGGTGCATTTAAGAGCTGAATTTCTGTCCTCTCTAAAATTTAATTATGTTGCATACTGTGGGGAAATATACTTTCCTTCTCTGTAGAGGACTGCTCTGAGAGTAATACCTCGTATTTTATTGTGTTGGCCTGCAGCATCAGAGGTGGGTGTTGGTGGTGTGGCAGTAGAGGTTGAACCTTCCTGCCAGTATTCAATTACATTTTGTTGCTGTGTGACAGATACATATGAAGCAAAGAGGTGAAATTGAATTCTTCCATACAGAAAAAATGGTACCCACTGACATTTATTGGCACTTACTGAACTTTTATGGAGACCACACAGCAGACGTGAACACTATGAGGCAGTGAGTAGAGCATTTCAGCAGTGGTGACAACAGTAGTGAGTTGCCTCCTCTGGTGCAGATTTTTAAAAACCCAGCGTGAAGGCTGTTGTTCATCAGTGGTGAAAATGCATAGGTCATGGTGCTGACTATGTTGAAAAAAATACTGTTTTGTAACTGAAATTTTTCTCTATCACACAGTGTTATTGTGCTCTCTGTATCTGTTCTCATTTCCATGTAAATAAATAGTTGAAATACTTTTGGAGTAATACTTTTAGAATCAGAGAAACACTCGAGTTGGAAGGGACTTTTAAAAGTCATGTAGTACAATTCCCCTGCAATGAACAAGACACCTACAGATAGATCAGGATGCATGGAGCCTCATCCAGCCTTACCCTGAATGTTTCCTGGGACAGGGTATCCACCATCTGTCTGGGCCACTTTTTGCAGTGCCTCACCACCCTTATCGTAAAAAAAATTCTTCCTTATTCCAGTCTAAACATACCCACTTTTAGTTTGAAACCATGTCCTCTTGTCTTATCGCAACAGACCCTGCTAAAGAATCTGTCCCCTTCTTTTATTATAGCCCCCTTTAGATACTGAAAGTCTGCTAATGTATCTCCCCAGAGCCTTTTCTTCTCCAGGCTGAGCAGCCCCAGCTCTCTCAGCCTGACACTGCAGGGGAGGCCCCTTAGGTTTCATTTTTATTTATTTTCTGCATCCAAATTAAGTCTGTTGTTCCAGTTCTGATAAGAGAAATTTTGAAAGGGAAACATGAAAATTGCTAGTATATGTGCTTTAAATTTGAAAATGAACGTTAGTGGCACATAGTCAAAATAATAGGAAGTGAGTGTTTTATATGGGAGGAAAATGCATTACATTTTATTGCTTTTTCTGTGAAAAAATGCACTTAGTTATCTGGACCATTGCTCTTTCTGGAAAAGAGAATATATGCTAAGCAGCTACTTCATTTTTTCCCTACTGTAGTACAGTAACTGTGTTGTTGAGAGACTTTTTTGAACAGAATGTGGTACACGGAGGTATACATATTCCAGGAAGGAAATGTGAAGAATCTGTATCTCTAGTTGCTGACCATCAAAAATTCTTAATCTTCATAAAAATTTGTAAGAGAAAAGGATTTTTGCACTGTATAGGGACAATTCATTTATGTTAGACTTGCCAGTCAATTCTGTCCTTTTTCTGCGGATACACCACTCTTAGGAATGCCTCTATGCAATACCTTATGAGACATAAAGACATATATATGTTTACATTAACATACAAAGAAATGACCCCACTCAACTAAAAAGAATCTGTTATCTTGAGATTTCTAACCTAAAGACCAAAACAAATATATTTGTGATTAAAGCTTTGTCCCACTTAATAGGGAGACTGAGTCGTGTGAATGGCCAAATATTATTTGCTGGGTTTTTTTTTTTGTTTTTTTTTTTAAATAAGTTTACAAGAATTAGAGACCTGAAGGTTTTGCTTAGATTTCCTAGGAGTGTTAAAAATAAGTCAATGAGAGTTTGATAGGAGAATTTGTAATACTTTGGCTTTTCTCTGAGAAAAATAAACATTTTCTTTTTTTATTCTCTGGGAGATGGAGTTCTTAATCTTTGCAGAACAAAAGGACCATATGGGAGGTTAAACTCACTACCTCCCTTAGGCTGAAAAAGACCTCAACTCTGAAAGTCAATTAAAAAGAAAGGCTTCATTTTGTTGTGAATACTTCAAATGGCTCTGCAGTGTTCTTCAGACTGGTCACTGTTTGGTCTCTCTACTTCAAAGATCCCTTCAGACAGCAAACATCTAAATTTAAAGGATTGCTGAGAATGCTGTAATTTATTTATTTATTTATTTTTGATACTTACACAGGTAAACAGCCCTAAATTTTAACATGGAATATAACCCAGCCCTCCTGTACATACTGATCACAAAAGGATATACATGTCCTGTGCGAATATGCATCTAAAACTTCTCCTGATAATCAGGAGTTCTCTGTAAATGAAACCTATGACTAAAAATATCTCTGAGAGGCAGACCTGTCTCTAGGTGTCTAACTATAAACTTTATGTGTTGTATTAACTGTTGCTTTTAATACTAAAATAAATAAATAAATCAGTTTCCCTTCCTTCTCTTGTCCCTTCCTTAAATGAAACTTCTAAATTTTACTGTAGCAGATAAGAGAGGGAGATAGGGAAGGCAATTGACAAATGAACACAAAAGGAATAAGCTGATCAGTGTATTGACAGGCTGGAACTCCAACACAATATTTTATTATTAATTTAAGTAACTTAAATCAGCTAAGCAACTGGGATGCTGCACATCTGCTGATGTCCATTTGTATGTTTCTGGGACAATTAGAAATTCCCTGCACCTTTCCCTTCATACTGATTTATATAATTGATGCACGTTTTTCTCTTGGTAAGTCAAATATGAAAGTCACTGTAATCTGTCTGAAAAGTCTTATTTACATAATTATTATTGTTTCTGAACAGGGACCTGCAAGTAGGCTTTTTTCATTTATTAGCTGAGATCCATTGTAAGCATTCTTGTTAAGAAACAATTGGAATAATTATTTGTGTTCTAATTGTCAGTTGCTCACATGAGCTGCTGTCCATCCAGGCTCCCAACTATTTTACCAGATGCTAACTAGTTAAATATTTAATTATCATTAGTGATGGTTGAATAACATAACAACAGGTAACAGAAGAAGAATCTTTTATATTGAGTTAGGAAGGACCTTCAGAAGGTATAACACTTTACGTGTTTGGGCTGCATATATTCCACAGGATGAATTTCTTATTCAGTTCTAGTGGAAAACTTGGAACCTTGCTTTTCTCGTTTTGTTTCTTTTGAAGAAAATAGATTTGTTTCTCAGCTGTTCATCATTAGGCAATCTGGTATATCAGAAACATTCTAACTCATAGTCAGATGTAAACGTTTTGGCCATTGTTTCATTCTGAAGTGGAAAACTGGACTTCCCTGGAAAACAGGGAAAAAAATACAGGCATAGCACTCTTCCCCATTATTATAGAGAATGGTTAAGGCTCTTGAGTAGATTCAGCAGGGAATCTGCTTTGCACAGTGAAAGGTGAGAGATGTGCGTTGCTGAGTCTTGTCTGTCCTCTCTCTTCCTGTCCATTGTTGTGTCTTAACAAAGCTAATTAATATCTGATAGCTGAGTAAGTGTAAGATATGAATCAGTGAGAAATTCTTGATCATTCGTGTTTGTTGTGTTTTGTCTGCAAAACCAAATGAGTAGTAAAACAAGTAATGGTAGACAATTACAACCTTATTCAATTTCTAAACTACAAAGTTTGTCTTTTAATGCTCTTCAATGCCACAAACCACACAAAAAATACATATCTGTATCAAAAGAAGTAAAAGCAAAGAATTGTTTTAGTTCTTTTTGAAATGGAAAATAAGACTTTTCCTGGGGATAAACCCCCCTCAGGAATTTCAAAAGGTGTAACATCACAGAAAATTTTAGTTTAAAGTGTGGCAAAGTAATAAAAGCAGTTTGGGTGGAATTTCTCTAAGTGATAAGATAAGGTTTTACTGTCTTTCAGAACATCAATTGCTTTTAACACCTTATTAATATCCAGGAAAGCAAATATTTGATTTCATGTTGTATTAATTGTGCACTTTATATTTCTTAATATTCTGTCAACCAAAGATAAGAAACAATTTTAAAATCTAGCTGGGGAAAGGAAGCTGAGAATCTTTTAAAAGAATATTAGAGGTACAAATGAATTAATTTACCTTTTTTTTTTTTTTGTGGTAAAATTAAAAGCAAACTGTGCAAACTGAACTCTTTACTTACATATTAAGATTATCCAGATTATCTGTCACCAACCAACTTTTGATTATTACATTTATGACAAAGAAAAGTCAAATAAGTGGGCCCAAGAGATGCCATCCCATCTCAGACTTTCTGTGTTTCTGTGATTCTGTGTAAAATCACACAGCTGGTCACACCTCAAAATATATGGAGAGAGAAATAGGTGTCTATTTCCACCAAAGCAGCAGCTCTGTCTGTGCTTTTTTAGTGCATGATATTAGTCCTCCTGGCTTAATCTTTAGCGCAGTACTCAATTTCTACCTGAATTGTGTGTGTTTGTCCTTTTGGGTTGTGTCCTCTAGTAAGGTTAATGCAATCATTTTAGGGAGGTATTTGATTCAGGTTGCTCCAAGCAAAATGTGTCAATACTTATACCTTTGGCCAGAAGGTATTTTTTTCAGTACAATAGAAGGACTGTGCCCTCAGCGATTACAGTATATCTGATTGATTGGCTGCAATCTATAATACTGCAGGTATGACATTATCCTCTCTCCATAATGTGATTCTTTCTGAGTTCAGATGAGGTGCAATTTCATCAGGGACTATTTCAGTCCTTTGTTTCACCGATTCAAGGCAATATTGATTTCCTATTTAAACTACAGTTTTACAGACTGCAATAGCTAGAAAAAAATATGCTTATAATAATAAAATAAAGAAATATATGCAATATCAAGCTGGGCAGTACATGTCTTGAACCTAATTTTATAAGTTATAAACCATCTATCCATTCAGTGTTCGCCTTGGTACTGTGGTAAGGAGGAGCTCAGACAAAAGTAAAAGAAGTCTAGATTAAATTGAAAGCACAGAAGAAAAAAATACTGTATTTCATGAAAACACGAGAAGTTGGGTACAAGAGAGTTTTAAAATATATATTTTATTTTAATTAATACTACTGCATCTGACTATTAAAACATAGCAGTGTGTTAGTGGAAAAGCATAACATGCTGATAGCATTTCTATTCTAAGTTAAATCAATGCTAACAGAAAATGTCCTATGACCCCTTATTGACATTACTGTCTCCATAACGGTATTCTTAAGTTATAAGTAAATTGCCAAAGATTTATAAGATTTTGCATTTTACATTTTAAGTGTCCTATTGTATTTTTTTGTAATGTCGGAAGAAGGGGCACGTATGCATGAACAACAAAAGAGAGGCAGTGTAATACTTGACCTTATCTTCATAAATTAAACATATACTTACATGTCTGAAATTATGAAAACTATATTAACACAAGATTAAAGAGATCCATTTCTCTACTAGATAGAAGAAAGAAACTATCAGTGAGAGGAAGCCCCCAGTATTTTCTGTTGCTGAATGTATTTTATAGATTGCAAGCCCTAAGTCTCCTAATGTATTGTTTTCTTGTCTTATTGTTTTAAAATTTAGAAAGGTAGGAAAGAAGCTGAAAAAAAAATTAATAAATAAGAATTACAATTATTTATCTGTTCAAGACACAGAACAAAGTTGCAATAGTGTCACCAAAACGAGTCCTTTATTTCCACCTCATCTACTGTCTGTGTTGGACCATAATTGTTGAAATCCACAGTAAGCATCTGTTATAAACTTACTCAATTAATTAGTCTAGAGTTAGGGAATGAATAGTCATATCTGAGAAACATGAGGATTTGTAATGATGAATAATGTTATGAAACGCAAGAAAAGCATTATCTTTTTTAGAGACTGTAAAATACCTTGTGATTGGGAACATGGAATGGAGAGTGGAAGGTTTTTTCTCTTCTAAAGAAGAGAGAAGAATGAAAAGTTTCCTGAGGACAGGCTAGCTATTCACAGACAATTCTGATGTCCAGTAAGCTTTAGTATAACAGTTCTGAACCAGAACAACGAAGAAAAATTGAGGATTACTTTGACTGTGACTATTTGTAGATGACTGGGCTCTCTACTTAGATCTTTTTGTCAGTCTAACTAGAGCCTACTTCAGCTGTTGTGGTAACCTGTTTATCACAGCTTTGATCCTTGTACTCCCATATTACAATGCTAGGCAAAAAAAAAGGAAGCTGTCAGTTTTAAAGAACAGATAATAAGAAAGCCCTACAGTTACTGTTACTCATGTTCTGAAATACATGAAGGACTTTTTACTGAGTTCATAAATCACCAGAAGGATCATAGGCTCATTTCAACTGCTGGGCCAAATGGAACATGAATAGGTACATAAGAATGAGTCAAAACCAGATGTTAAAAACAGACAAATTATTAAGAGTTCATAGAACTGTAGAATATCCTGAACTGGAAGGGACAAAAAGATTGTGATGTCCCACTCCTGCCTCTGCACCGGACCTCACAAAAGTTCAAACCATATTTCGGAACGTATTCTGAGAGTTATATGTTATTAAGCATGCATTGAGCGTTGGTGTAAACTATGTGATTCCACAATACTGAGAGGCCTGAGATGAATTTTCACCCTTTAAGAAAGCTGATGAGTTATTTCTAGGTTCTCTTGTCTCTGCAACTACCTTGTTAATACTCACAATATTAACGTTTTGGAACTTGTTGGGCAAAACTACTGTCTGTTATTTTTCCCTGAGAAGGCTGATGTCTTCTGAAATAACAAAATTCTGTTCTGATTGAAGCTTTTAGAAGACCAATCATGTAAGATTTTACCGAAAGTACAAGTCAAGATAAGATTTTCATAATCTGTTATGGAATGGTACATCAGGAATTAAATTCCTACTGGTACTGGTGATGAATACAGAGACACTTATGACAAAGATATTATGTAACAATTGTGCTATTGTACATAAAATAAACAATCTAGAAGTAAACAAATGCCTGCAAATAATCCATTAACAGAAAAAATATATAGCAGATAGTATCAAATCTATTCCAGTCAGAATCTGACCAATAGTAGAAAGTCTTTTATTAAAAGGCTCTTAAAAGCATGTTCATAGTTTGTAGTAATTACTAGAATACTTGACAGATTGGGAAAAAGAGAATGACCCAGGAAGTAAAAAAAATAGTATGTTACAGAATACATCAAAATGCTCTCACATACATTTCAGACTCCCATATTACTTACAGAGTTATAAATGTAACTGAGTTGCAGCCTGAGGTCTATAAATTCTTTACAGATATTTTTAATGTATAGAAAAGTTCTGCTTTATTTTTATTTCTTTTCCCTCTTTTCCCCCATCTCCTGTGTTTATTCAAAAACAGAGAGGGGCATCAAGATGAAGGATGGTTTCCTGATTGTCCATAATGTAGCACTGACATTAATAGATTCCTATGAGGAATGAAAATGTTTGTAGTTCATCAAAAATAGAGACTCTAGATAATTGAAAAACTATGTATAGATTCACCATAGTTCTTTTCTGAGGCAAGATTAACATAGTATTATACAAGACAAGAAAAAAATAATAATAGATGTTTTTACTTGATCCTCTGAACATCCTCTTGAAGGAAACAAAACTTAGTCCTATTCTGAGGCATCTCTTTCCTAATTTTAACTGATAATTAAACAGCAAAATTGCTATATATATGTCAACAGTTTGTGGGCCAGTTCAGCCTGGTTCCATGATGAATGAGGTGGGGGACCCACAGACCCACACCCTGGGAAAGGGGAAGGAGGTAAAGGGAGAGGGTAAGGAGATGGGTCTAAATACAAAACAGCAGCAACTATCTGAGGAGGAAAACTGATTTACTAAATAAGATATCAGGATGCAAAATAATACAGTATAATACAATATAATTGGAATTGAAGCTAATAAATGAAATAAAATTAGAGAGAGTGTCCATAAACCGAAGGCCTTAGGCTAAAGCTGAAGGTGAGATGGCTAGGGAATCTCCACAGCTGAGATGACCAGCAAAAGAGAATGTCTCAGGACTTGTGTGCAGTTTTATCTTTTCTTCTGGGCGGAAAATGGGAACACAAAATTCTTTGGGATATGCAGGTCTCTTCTGAGAGCCAGGTACTTGAAAATTCAGCAGTCCACAGAACTGGAGCATTAACTCTTTAACTGCCAGTGCCTCACAGGATGTTATGATGTGGAATACCAATAACAGAAAAGCATAAAACCATGACAATATATCGACAGAGTAATATTATCCTGAGTTTTAATCACACTGAAAGAAACATTCATTTCTAACCTGTAGTAAAAATTTCATATTACCTGATTCAATTTTCGAGAGTACAGTGGCCATGTGCACTGGGTGATATATTTTCATTTTTATAGTGAAACTGTACGTCTGCTCTACATACTGCTAGTGATTACAAAAGCGAAATGAAGAATAGAGCTATTTATATATGAACAAGTTTATTGTTTTCATTTTGCAGTCACACAAAGATTATTTTTTCATAATATATATTAACATACATATTTCATATTATTTTTTTATAACTCTCAAAATTATACAGTTACAATTTTGGGGGAAGTGTAAATCATGTGTTTTTATTACCATGCAATCTTAATTAATCGCTTTTTTTGTATGCCAGAAGGCCAATAGTTCAAGTATGCCTTTAAGTCTATAATACTTTCATTAGCTTAGTGCTCAGAAATGACAAACATAATTAGACTCCTTTCCATTGTTAGGCAATTGATAGATATGTTTATGGCATGCTGCCATAGTATATCACATGTTTTTCGCACTGTAATACATCTTTGCGTGTAAATCTTTCTAAGAATATACTACAAAACAGTCATACTCCAAGAGCAGGGACATCATCCTCATCTTGCTTTGGTTTTATGCCAATAAAAGTTCAAGCAAGTATTCCAGATTCATTCTAATATCTGATGTCTAATGGCTTAACTGACATTAGTATTGAACTTGTAACTCAGTATAGAAAATACAACTGTGTGAACAGTTGAATGCAAGAAGGATGGCTTTGTCAGTTAAATTCAAAAATCAGAACCTTAAACAAATTTGTATTTTTCTTGCCAAATTGAATAATCAGTGAATATTTTACTCAATATTACAATTATGGGGCTTTTCTAATTGAATTTTAAAAACTCATCTTTTTGCAGGAGGAGGATCAACATCTGCTTGTTGGCTAGTAGTTCAGTCAGTACAGCTATCCTAGAGTGGATGGCAACTATCTCCTGTAAAAACCAAGCTCATCTTCCATTTGTGAAATTTCTAGCTGTGTTTCGTGTATTTTAGGCAATGCTCCAGACTATTTGGGGTCAGCAACAGATTACTGATTCACAGATCCTCCTATTCGTCATCAACTTCATATAAACCAAAGGAAGAAGTGAGATTCATTTATTTGACTTCAAAGAAAGCCAGAAAAATTTCATAGATCTATCATGTCCCATGTAATAGGAGATAGAAGAGTAACTATTTTGGATTATGGACCATCTTAAGACTCTGGTAAATTAGATACTTACTGGGTAGAAACGCTTTTTTTCTTTGTCACCCCTTCAGAGTTGCCAGGCATGGGTTCGGGATGTTATGCTTGCCAAATGAATTTTGTGGTCACAGAGGTAGGATTTGTTCATTCTGTTGAAACTTTTCCAACTTGTAGGATGGGCAGAATTAGAATTACTTTCTTTGATAGTCTGAGGTGTCTTAATCAGTTCACTTGTAATCTCTCTCCTAACCTTCATTTAGGTGTTACCAAGTAGTTCCTATTCTAACTAAAAAAGACAAGGCATAAAAAGGAAGAATTAATGTTATTTCCAAAGTTGTCTAGATATATTATGGAGGGCAAGAAAGTCAAATTCACTAAGATCTATAGACATCTAGAGTCTAATCAAATGGGAATTATTTAACTAAGTACTTAGGAGAATATCAGTGGAACTAATTTGCCTAAGGTCAGTAAAAGAAAATGCATCAAGGTGAGAGATGAACTGAGGTTTTCCATATACTTTATAGGATTCATTTAGCCACAGGGCATATCATCTCAGGTGCTTTTGCATTTAGATTTAATAGACGCTGACAATACAGACTTTTTTTTTTTTTTTTTCCTATTGTTGTAATTTCTTTTTTTCAGGATATTGCAGAGGAATGAGGTTAGATGGCCAGACATTACAGCATATCCACATTTATAGATCTTAGCTGGCTTTCCATCTGGCATGGATCAACTGTTTTACTGTACTGCCAATTTTTTTCAAATCTTTTTACGGGTAGGAAGATGGTTGTTCTACATTAGCTGTTGTTTCACATAAGCAAAACCATTCTCAGTGATGACAGATTTATGATTAAGGTGGCTGCAGAAATGTTCCCGCCATCAGTGCATAATGGATGCTTTGTCAGTAAGCAATTTTCCTCCATTCACAGAGGTGCAATTATCATCTTTGCTGAACTGAGTACAGTTTTGAGTGCTTCATGGAGCTTTAGTGTTTCTAGTTGTCTGCATACAACAGTAGTTCATCTCCTATCTGATCCAACTAGATACTTCATGTAGATCAAAGATCTTTTAGAATTTCCTTTCTGAGACTTCTCAGAATCAGGTCTTGTGTGCATAGTAGTGACTCTGTCCAGAGAAAGGCAACAAAGATAGTGAGGAGACTGGAGCACAGGTCTTATTAGGAGCATGCGAGAAAATTTTGACTGTTTAATCAGGAGAAGAGGAAGCTCATTGGAGACTTTATTTATTTCTATAACTGCCTGAAAATAGGTTGTGGCGAGGTGAGAGTCAGCCTCTTCTCCCAGGTAACTAGTGATAGAATGATAGGAAATGGCCTCAAGCGGCATCAGGGGAGGAGGTTCAAGATCGATATTAGGAAAAACTTCTGATTAGGAATGGTCAGGTGCTGGAGTTGGCTGCCCAGGGCAATGATGGTAGAGTCACTGTCCCTGGAGGTGTTCAAGAAATGTTTGAATATTGTACTGAGGGACGTGGAAATATTGGTGGTAGGTGGATGGTTGGACTGGACAATCTTAGAGGTCATTTCCAACCTTAATCGTTTGATGATTCTATGACTGCAGAGGATGTATGGCTGTTCTCTTTAGCAGAAAAAGATGACCTTTCCTGAGCTTGGTGGGAGTCTGGTGTGCCATGATTTTCGTTGACTGAAGATTATTGCATTAGGAATGCCATACCTCATTTTGCAATTCCTATGGCATTTATTTGCTCAGGTTGTTCAGATAAAATAGCAGTTCAATACAGGTCAGCATAAAAATTCTTGCAGGAGCATCGTTTATACTCTGTTCCGTTATTCTCAGTAAATACTCTTGATAATGGTATTTAACTCATCATTTGCATTTCATGAGTTTCTAAGCCTAACAGTTTGGGGGACAGAGTAAATAAGATTAATATTTCTTTGTTATTATGCTTTAACACTGTCCATACTTGCAGGTGGTTCACTTCACTTTTTACAAATGGGGGAAATTAATAAATGAAATCTCAACGTATAAAAGCATTTGCATGGGTAAATTCACTTCTAGGGTTTTGCATATAGATTCTGCTTTTGTGGCTCTCTTTATGGGTTAAGTAAGTCACACAAAATGGTACTCGAGTCTACATAACAGTCTGAATAAATCTCTAGAAATATTTAATCTTGAAAAAAACAAGATCCAAGAAAAATCTAATTTCCTGTACTTTCATACTGTGTGACAAAGAGATGCATTGCGAATGCATCTCTGTGCAAAACTCTCTTACTAGATAAATGTATTTTTGTGAGAGTAAAAGAAGAGGCAATTCCTTGAAAAAATTAGGAAATATGATACCAGATCTCTTTCGTATCACTAAATGTTCTCATCAGATTTCTAAATGATTACCTGCAAGTAACTGTTTTCCAGGCAAATGCATAGAAGGGTTCTTGATTTAAATGTCTAATGAGTATATGACAATGTTAAAGTACCAAAATAGGGCTAAGCACCCTGAATGGAAGACTAACACATAGCTTAAAAAGAAAATACAAACCAGAAAGCACAGTCTTATTGAAACACTGGTCTTAGCCTTGGAATTACTGCTCACATTCCAGCTGTGTTGTTAAACATATGCTATCAAGCCATGCTTCGTCCAAAGCCAGCAGTGAAATTCCGGGGAAAGAAAGAAGATGGACAGAGACCTTCTGACACAGTTTACTGCTGCTCAGATGATACACAGCATCAGACCAGCTTCTTTTTCTTGAGTTCTGAAGTACAGAATTCTCTTCTAACTGCTGAGCTTTAAATTAAAAAGAGAAAAAAAACTTCATGGTGAACTCCTCTGCAGCTGATAAGGGTGTCTGTGCTGCAGTCCTGTACAGCAACACCTATTACCTTCCCTTTTTTCCCTGACCCTCATGTTCATCCATGTTTTGAAGCTGCAAGGAGTGAAGCAACTGCTGGCATTGCTCTTTCCTTGCTCTGCAACAAATTCTCAGAAGGCAGAATGGAGAAGGGGTTAAAGTGCTCTCTGTTTTGTACTTGGTTACTAACCTCTCAGTCACAGGGGAATTGTTCTCCTTTCTCTGAAGTCCTTCTATCTCTTTGCATTACTTTTGGTGCTGTATAACATTTTAAAAGCTCCCTGACTGACAGACATGGCCGGAGGCAGAGCTCTGTTGGGAAAACCATAATGTACAGATCCTCCTCAGCAAAGAACTAAATTGAATACAGCATGATTTTAGGGTTTGTGAAGCAGTGCAGGCTATCCAACCACTTTTTTTTATGTTGTTTATTTAGAGCTTCCATACATGCCTGAGCAATTCAAGAGGATGATTTGAGTTCCTTTTTGTTTTTATTTATTTCTTTTACTTTTTCATATGTTGCAGTTACTCTGATTTTGCCATAAATGCCAGACAAGCACCCTGCAATCATGGAGCTAGAGAGGAATGGGAGTTTGAAGCTTTTTGAGCTGAATTATGGTTGAACACAATCTGAACATGATGTTGTATACTGTCAAATGCATTGAAGAGAGAAGCACAGAAAGTAATATGAATTGTTAAATAAAGTTGTTAATAAAAATGCATTCCCAATATTAATATGTTTTCCCCCTCCCTTTCTAGTGTCTTAAATTTCTGTCTTAAAGATTTCTTTGCTGAAATAAAATTCATTTAAAAAATTGACATAAAACTTAAAATTATTGTTGTTAGAGAAGTATAATGAGCAAATAGGAGTTCTTTCACTTTTGATGCTCACTGAAGTTAGAACTCAAAGACTCAAAACGAACAAAACCAAAAACAAACAAGCAAAACCAAATACAAACAAACAAAACCAAAAACAAACAAGCAAGAAAAAAAAACACCTGCACTTCTAATCCAAACAAAGGTGTAGAATAGGTACTGCAGTTATTTTTCTATGATTTTTTGTTTGACTTTCTTCAAAACTCATTAAGTTTTTTTGGTTTTTTGTTTTTTGTCTTCCAATTATAGATCATTTCTATTTAGGTACTTCAGTATGTAGGTAACAAATAAGCATTTATTTGTTAGTTACTGCTATTCATAGTAATTATATTATGCATAAGGAAAACATAACCTTTGTCTGTGTTTGAAAATGAGAAAACATATATATGCTTAGATAGTTTACCATGTCATCTTTCTTGAGATCCATATCATGCCACTGATTTTTAAGCAGAATTCTATTGATATGGGAGAAACTTCATAAAAATCAATGACGTGAAATGGCTCAAGCCAAGTGGTGAATTCTATAGTGGCATAAATTATATATTTTTTTTGTTCTTCAAATGTACAAGACATCCATCTTAAATCCTGGAAGCAGTATTTGTTGTAGCTGACAAACAGTAGACTATAGAGTAGTCATATGCCATAGTATACCATAGTTTGAATGTCTCAATGAGATAGAATTGTTAGTTTATTCTTAAGTCTTCAATCCACACTGGGACTTAAAATTGGTTAGCATAGAACTGTGGTTTATGGAAATGTTAGTTGTCAGAAAACAGCTAATGCAACATATAGCCTGCCAGTCATTCACCCTCAATTAAAAGGGACCATGGCAAGAAAAGTATTTTTCGTATGTCCTGGACATTATGAAAATGTGAAAGTTTAGATTTAACACTTTAATTGACACCAGCATAGACATAGTTAGCTTTGTGAAAGCCATTTGCTATTAAAAGAAACAGTGATAGCTTGAAAGCGTAGGAAGAATAAACACTAAAAAATTTGCATTGCCTCAATACTCACTGATGCCCACTTTACTATGAATGTATATGTGCTAATATTTATTGGCTAATTCTAAGTTCTAGAATAGCTCCATTTGTTCCAGAATGACCCCCATAGATCTATAAGTTTTTGCAGTGCCTTTATTGTGGGCTGTGCTGCAGCATTTTTAGATGGCCTGAGCAGTCATTTTCACAATTTCTTATTGCTGCTGAATTTGGTGCGAAGTTGCAAATGACAGCTAGAGGTTCATTTTACATATTCCATAGTACATAATATTTAAATATTTACATCCTTTAGTACTGTCATTTCATTAATTTCAGACAATGAATCAGAACATTTCATAAATACTAAAAGAAAGAACCTCTGTTAATTATACAGTGGCTAAAAAACAAAATATTTTTCATTATCTGTCTTTCTGTTAAATGTGAGAGCAAAACAATTCCTTTAGGGTTCATTTTTTTATTTTTTTTCCTTCCATGCTGATGGCATTTGGCTGCTACAAGAATCACCACAGTTTTAATTGTCACCTTGATGTGATGGTTCTCTCTCCACCATGTAGTTCGTTAGTGCTGATTTATTTTTAATCTCTGTACCTGGCATTTGTCAGTATAAATGAATGTCACTGTCTTATCTTACTGGTTTCTGTGTTGTTTCATTTTCTACACTGACTGCAGTTCTATCATTTGCTCAATAGATCAAGACCATGGCTTTTTTTAATGTTTTACAGTAGTGCTGAAGAGCAACATAACTATCATTTTTTATACAAGCTTTATGAGAAGAAAATGTTTGTCACAAACAGCATATTGTGTGGACAGTTCTGTGGTGTTTAGCATGGTCACTGTTTTCCACTTTCTGAGTTTCCACGAAGTTCATACAAATCTACCTTCCAGGGTCAAAGGTTTGTCCATGTCTGTCTGTAGTCATTGGAGGGCAATGTGTCCAAGGTGCTGTATTGGCAGAGACAAAAAACAAAGCATTCCTGCTCTTCAGAGTGGAAGAGCAGATCCTTTCTTCCCCAGTGTTTTATGTCTGTATCCAGAGTAAATGCATCACTGATGGGCAAAAGTTTTGTGAGATAACAGGGTCATAACGTAGAGGGTATGGGCCTGTTTTCAGCTAGACACAATCATAATGGCAAGCAGTGCAAAAACGATCTATTCCTGTGCTAACTGCACCGTATTCCAGAGCAGCTCAGTGCTACTATGATCGAAACAGTAATTGCTTTCAAAACTGTGATTCCTAATCTTTTCTTTCTGTCTCTAGAAACTAACTAGGTGTGAGAATTTTGATGAACACTTCAATGTAATTTTATGTAATTTGATGTTGCCATGTAAATCTCTTTTATAGGTCCCTTTAGATGGAATTTAATGCAGCAAAAACCTTGTCATCAGAAGGATTAATGCCTGCATTAGCATTTCCGCAATAAAATCAGAAGCTAAGTGGTGGAGGCCACAGACACCTCAAACCTGGATTACTCTGCTCTGCATTAAGTGCTGGAGTTTTTATTACTTGCTGTAGGGAAGCCATTGCCAATGCTTACAAGGAACTGCTTATCCCTGCTTCTCTGGGTCCTGTTTGATGGAGGTCTCCTAACGCCACTGCATCCACAGCCACAACAGACTTTAGAAGCAGAGCCAAGAGAAAATGTTGTCCCAGTGCCAGGGAGGAGGTCATCTGCCCAGCGAGTCAAACGAGGCTGGGTGTGGAATCAATTTTTTGTGCTGGAGGAGTACATGGGCTCCGAACCTCAGTATGTGGGAAAGGTAATATTTTACTCTTTCTATAAAAGTTGAAATGACTCAGACAAAGAGTGCAATGTGCTGTAAATATGTAACTGTTTCTGATGGGGCAGATCTTCAGCTGAAAGTTGCTCCCTCTGTCCATTCCCTTCACCATTCAACCTGTCGTGCAGCTGCAAAAGACAAAATTGCAATTCTTAGTGCACAGGTTTAGAACGTTTAATTTCTTCCTTCATGTGTTTGACTTATTCCCTTGTCCTCGATTTTAGGACAAAACTAAACTTTGGGAGTTCTGAGATAAGTCTGTGATGCAAAAAAACCTAGTCTTTAAGTTTACATGATTTTTACCAATGAATGTCAGACTGATATCAGGGATGAGATTTAAACTTAGAAGTCTCTAGCCCAGGATGCAGAGTCATTTCTGTGGCTGGTATTATTATTCCAGATTGGTTTTCAGTATCCTTTGCTTTTCTTTCTGATTGTTCACAAATTATTTCTAATGTGATGTATTGCTTCATAATTCAAAGTCTTGCATTATAGCTGTTATACTCTGAGCATAGGCACACACACATGCAGAGAATTTATACAATTCTCTCTCTGATAATGCAACCACTGTTTTTATAATAGGACATCAGTAGTTTGATAGCTGGCTGTTTGGAGGGTGTCAAGGTGAATTTGGATATAGAGCTTTCAGAAAGAATGGCTGAAAATTAGACTTGAGAAGAATAGGAGCACAGTATATAACTGCATGCTATGCATAATTTTCAGTTTAAGTAAAGGCTATAATTTGATGAAAATAAAAAGGTAAGGATTAATTTCCTGAGTCCCTAAATGCCACTTCCCTAAGCAGCAAGGTTTAGATTCTAAAAACATGGGGTGTCATCTTTCAGTTTTAAATTTAAACGGTGTCATTTTTACCTTTTTTGTTTGTTTGTTTGTTTGTTTGTTTTATGGAGACTATGAATGGTGATGGTTTGTTTGTTTGTTTGTTCCTAGATATAAATGAAATTCACAGACAGTTAATTTTCCCTCCATCCCTTCCAGAAAGCTATTATAAGGAATGAGTGCATAAATAAAGCAGCAGAGTGCTACATTTGCCTCATTAGGTGCTTGGGCAAGCCAAACATGAGTATTCTTGAATATTACAAATGTAGGCACCAGTGTTAACCACTAGAATGTATTAGCCAGAAATATTTGCAAGACAGTATGTTTATATTTTAAACATAATATGATGAGTTTCGTTTACAAGCTGAAGGCAATCTGATCCCATCATGAAAAACTATATAACATCCCGTTACTAACAATTGTCCTTTCTCTAACACGTATTTCCCTTCTGTCCACCTACTAAGGCTGCAAATGACGACCGTAATCGCACTCAACACAGTCGTACATGCAGCATGATTGCTATGCTTTTTACCTCTGAAGACAGAGATGCTAACACTGCATCACTGTAATTCATTAGTTTTTATCCTTTTATGTAAGATAGCCTGGGTAGTCATTTAGGGTCAGTCCTAAGCTGCCAAAATAATATTAGTCTTACATAAAATTGACTATTATCAATACATTTGAATTTGAGCTCATAAGCAGCTTTAAAATTAATAGGATATTTCCATTAAAAGTAATGCTTATCACATCACAGATTTACTTGATATGTTTATAACTCAGAAGACTTTTTAAAAACTGTTTCAACATGCAAAACGTGAAAAGATGTTTTTCAAACATAATGTTTAGTCAAATTGCAGCACAAACGATAGCTATGTTTCTTGAAAGGTTATCATGTGCCAAAAGGAAATGTTCCACTATTAGGAGTACATAAAATAAAATAAAATAAAATAAAATAAAATAAAATAAAATAAAATAAAATACAGGAGGAGCTTAGTGGTGAAACACATATATATACATATATATGCTTAGTTAGTCCATCAGAAAATCTTGTCAGAAATTCTACTTTTATTCAATGTATTCCAAATGATCATCTCTTGAAACAGTGTTTATTATCTGTCAAGCATCCATTTGATGTTTATTCTAGCATATTATGTACATTAAATATTTGCTTCAATCTACCTCAAAAGGAATTTGCCATTTTTTTGGTGTCTTCTTTGCTTGATCTGTTGGGGTGAAACAAGAGGAAAAGAAAATGTTGGAGATGTTAACATTTCCCCTGTTTTTTTCCAGGAAGTTCTCAAAGAAACAAAACACTGAATGGGAGAACTTCTTTGGAGAAATTGTTCTGTTAAAGCCAGATAGTGAAAGACACGTGTGATATAAATTCGCACAGTTCTCAGTGTATCAGAATACACTTGACAGTGGTTAATCAATATGTTTATATAATATGTAATTACTTTTAGTCATAGAAAAATTTAATACATTAAATGGTATTGAATTCTTAATTGCAAAAATAACTGTTGTTTATCATAATTTAGCATTATTNCATTATAGCTGTTATACTCTGAGCATAGGCACACACACATGCAGAGAATTTATACAATTCTCTCTCTGATAATGCAACCACTGTTTTTATAATAGGACATCAGTAGTTTGATAGCTGGCTGTTTGGAGGGTGTCAAGGTGAATTTGGATATAGAGCTTTCAGAAAGAATGGCTGAAAATTAGACTTGAGAAGAATAGGAGCACAGTATATAACTGCATGCTATGCATAATTTTCAGTTTAAGTAAAGGCTATAATTTGATGAAAATAAAAAGGTAAGGATTAATTTCCTGAGTCCCTAAATGCCACTTCCCTAAGCAGCAAGGTTTAGATTCTAAAAACATGGGGTGTCATCTTTCAGTTTTAAATTTAAACGGTGTCATTTTTACCTTTTTTGTTTGTTTGTTTGTTTGTTTGTTTTATGGAGACTATGAATGGTGATGGTTTGTTTGTTTGTTTGTTCCTAGATATAAATGAAATTCACAGACAGTTAATTTTCCCTCCATCCCTTCCAGAAAGCTATTATAAGGAATGAGTGCATAAATAAAGCAGCAGAGTGCTACATTTGCCTCATTAGGTGCTTGGGCAAGCCAAACATGAGTATTCTTGAATATTACAAATGTAGGCACCAGTGTTAACCACTAGAATGTATTAGCCAGAAATATTTGCAAGACAGTATGTTTATATTTTAAACATAATATGATGAGTTTCGTTTACAAGCTGAAGGCAATCTGATCCCATCATGAAAAACTATATAACATCCTGTTACTAACAATTGTCCTTTCTCTAACACGTATTTCCCTTCTGTCCACCTACTAAGGCTGCAAATGACGACCGTAATCGCACTCAACACAGTCGTACATGCAGCATGATTGCTATGCTTTTTACCTCTGAAGACAGAGATGCTAACACTGCATCACTGTAATTCATTAGTTTTTATCCTTTTATGTAAGATAGCCTGGGTAGTCATTTAGGGTCAGTCCTAAGCTGCCAAAATAATATTAGTCTTACATAAAATTGACTATTATCAATACATTTGAATTTGAGCTCATAAGCAGCTTTAAAATTAATAGGATATTTCCATTAAAAGTAATGCTTATCACATCACAGATTTACTTGATATGTTTATAACTCAGAAGACTTTTTAAAAACTGTTTCAACATGCAAAACGTGAAAAGATGTTTTTCAAACATAATGTTTAGTCAAATTGCAGCACAAACGATAGCTATGTTTCTTGAAAGGTTATCATGTGCCAAAAGGAAATGTTCCACTATTAGGAGTNAAATGTTGGAGATGTTAACATTTCCCCTGTTTTTTTTCCAGGAAGTTCTCAAAGAAACAAAACACTGAATGGGAGAACTTCTTTGGAGAAATTGTTCTGTTAAAGCCAGATAGTGAAAGACACGTGTGATATAAATTCGCACAGTTCTCAGTGTATCAGAATACACTTGACAGTGGTTAATCAATATGTTTATATAATATGTAATTACTTTTAGTCATAGAAAAATTTAATACATTAAATGGTATTGAATTCTTAATTGCAAAAATAACTGTTGTTTATCATAATTTAGCATTATTCCACAACCATAAATTTCCAAATTCTCTTTATAATATTAGTGTGTTTTATTTTAAAGGGATATTAAAAATATTATAGATTTCAGGATATTTCAGGAATTACTGATTATTTTTATCCTCATATTCCAGCCATGATAGCTGAGCTCAATAGAGTTACAGCCACATAGGAGCTCATATTGCTTATTCTGGAACTGCTACACTAGTAATGTCACAGTAATTTATAAATAGGAGTTTAATGTGTCTATTAAATCCGTGACAATTTCACTAAACAGTTAGGGGTGACTAGTTAATTTTGGAAGCCACCTGGAAGAGCACACAGATTTACAGCATTAATGTCAGTTGTTATTGGCCAACACACTCAATTCATTTTATGTCTGTTTTTAGAAGACTGTTTCAAGAACTGTCAGGTTACAAATCAAAATATAGTTTAGAAACTGATGCAGTCTAGCTCACAGTTAGAGATCCTGAGATAGTGCTTCATGCTGACACATGGTAAGCTGACATTAATAAATAAATAAGTAAAAATTAATATGCTTTGCCACTTAACCTGAATGTTAAAGCAAAGGTCTGAAAATCTTCCGCTTTGATACTACAGAAGTACCATAAAGATCCAAGAAGATGCCAAACAGAAGAGAACCTCCTCCTTTGCTAGAGATCAATATAGTATACCTAGTCTTAAAAAAGGAAATTGGTATATGGTGGTGTCATATGACTCATGCAAGTTGGAGATGCTAAAAGACTTACTGTGAAATATACTCCTGTTTACATATTTTGCTTTGATTTGATTTCTTAGTACGGTGGAGCTTCAGCAGGCTATGCAAAAAAGCACACATTTAATAAAATTGAAAAAGATGTTCATGATTGTTTTGTTGTGCCAAAGCTTAGTCCTCCCTGAAAGGTGATAGAAATCTTCAGATCTGATTCTCAAGTGTGGCCTTCTCCTAGTGCAGTTTAAAATCACTAACAAGGTAGCAGCTGGAATTGAGAGTAACTTAAGGAGATCTAGCCCTGCTGAAACATTAAAAATCTTGCTGAAACCATTCTTCATTGCTCTGTTTCAGTAGTGGTATGCAGGGGCAGCATAATAAAATAAAGGTTCGAGAGAACAAAATAAATGAGACAAGTATAGGTTCTTCACTGTCAAAATAATATTAGCAAAATATCAATTTTTAGTTGTCAAACATAGCATGCTTCATATTTGAAGATTTTAAACGTCGCATTCTTCCATTTACGTATGTCTTTGTACGTTCATTCGTGTATTCCCATGTATCATTATCTGTGTGTTAATGCATCACATCGTTTTCATATGTTGTGCACCTACACAGACTTTTTGTGGCATTCTTCAAGAGTGCAGAGACAGGCAAATGGAGACTTGTACTGAACACAGGCTAGGTGCATTAGAAAAGACTGCAGATTCTTTTTTAAAACAATAGTCTCTTTCTTTCTGCTTTTTCTTTTCAGTGTGCAACAATTAAATATTCTCAGCTTGCCAAGTGATTACTAAGACTATATATTTTGTATAATTTTGTTCTTTTAAACCTCTGTTATATTATACCTGCTTATAAACAAACTGCTTCAGATTTTTTATTGCTGTGACCCCCACCACCTGAAAAATGTTAGTCATAACTGCCCTTGGGCTGTATGGAGGGCACATAGCAGTATGTGCTATTGTATAGATGAAAAATATCAACTGAATACTGAGAAATCTTCATTTTCTTCAGAGGTTTCCCCATGTATCAAGGCAGATGCTGTAATGATTGGATGGAAGAAGAGCTTTTTATCTGTGACCAGGAAAGAATGCTCTTCTGATGCGTAATAATTTATCCTCTGCATCTGAAATATGAACACAGAACTTACTCTTGCATTTTATATTGGATAATTTTCATTATATTAAAATTAATGTAGATCACCCTCAATCAGACTTAAATCAACACCTCTTTATGAACTCAGATTTTACTGTTCTTTTCCATCGCAGGTAAATGTCTGGGCTCTGGGGCAGTCTGTGAAGAACTGAATTATTCTGAATTTATATTTTTCAAAGAAATCACTATGGCTTTTTTTTAATTGTTTGTTTGTTTGTTTGTTTGTTTATTTTGTCTTCCTAAACATTGAATGCATGCATTGAATTTGAAAACCACTTTTTGAAGAAAAAAAAAAAACAAAAAAAAAAAGCAAAAAAACCCCCTAAGTCTCAGTTAATAACTATACCTTAGTTAATTAGCTTATATGGATATATATATATATATGTATCTACTAGATTCTGTTATAGCAGTCATGATAACATTTCATTTAAATATGTCAAAAGGATTTGAGTTTACCAGAAATAACACTAAAAACTAACTGGAAAGAGACCTGTAAATCATTTCCATTAAACTTTGCATAGTACCATCTTCAAGGAGGTGAGAGGAGTTACTGTAGGGACCACTACAAGTACGGTGTTAATTCCCCCCAGTTAATAATTTGTGGGTGATTTCAATTTGAAAGATCTGTGGAATGTTAATTATAGGAATCACTTGTTCACAATATCTTTAACATGCAGAAACTCACACCCTACTCTATTTGCAGACATCAGAGGAAAATTCTTGTTAGGGCTTTGTTGGCCTTGGATGGTAATTTAAAGTGTGATCAGGGAGTCACATTTGATTAATTTTTGCCTGGCTTACTAAATGAACTCACTGAGTTTATACCTTGTACATTTTCAAGTAAAAGCATTGTCACAGTTTTTTACAGAAAAGAAAAGAGATGAAGAGAAATGAAATACCATAAAGGTTTGAGTGGAATCAGAACTGGAACCAGAGCTCTTGACTTCACGTATCACAGAGACCTCTGTCTCCATTACTTATTGCTGTCTGGTGAAAAAAAGCGATGACTTTGAAAGCTTTGCATCTTATATATTGTATAAAGTATGTGAGACACAAAGCAGTTTTGACAGCTGCACATGAAACTCTGAGATGGAGGTAAAAATGCAGTGCTCCCCTGAGCAAGTCAGATTTGCATTTAATGTTCACTTTTGCAAGCTCATCTTTTCATAAGGTGTACAAAGCCTCAAATTTACTGTCTCGTGTGGTAGAGATGAGCAACCTGCATACAATAAAATGTCTCTTATTGATCTAGTGATTTCACTCATTGATTTACTTAGGTAGCTTACTGTGGGAAAATTAGAATCAAAACACTGACAACACCTTCTGTCTGTGGTTCTTGCATTCATGAATATTGTGAATGAGATGAACAGCATAAAATTGTGTTTTCATTGATTGCAAGTGAGAACGAGTGAATTAAGTTTGAAGAGAGATCAAAATAAAAAGGAAAGATAAACTTCCTATGCTGCAAGTCAGATTTAAGGAGTTCTAGAAGGTTGTGATGGTTGGTTGGGTCTGCTAAGGATGTCACAAATAGAAAAAGTTGAAAGTCTAAAATCCAGCAGACTGTATGACCTTGAATGTAGTGATCACAAAAGGAGAATCCACACTTGTGGGGCAGCCCTGTTAGCATAAAGTTTCTAGCTCCCCAAATACTTCTGAACACAACTGAGTGGATGTGCTGATGGTTTTAGCATGTGTCTGTAGTTTATATTGTCAACATAAATGGAGAAATATAGTTTAGGTTGTAGGAATTAAACTGCTAAGGCAAGCCTTACATCTATTGTGGTTATCTTTTGAGAGTTCTTGTGTAAATGGTGTCTGCTGGATGAAGAGTTTGTTGGAATAAAGAAGTACATGAAAGAAAGGTGGGAAAAGAGTAACAGAATTTTGGAGGTCCTGGAAACATGGACAAATGAGAATAGTCTGTTATTTTAATCAAAGTGAATTTGAAGACTTTGAATTTCTTTAATTTATATCTGGAGTTTGGCTGAGGATTTCTGAATCATGTGGCTACTAGAGAAAGATTCCAATACTGGTCTCAGATACAGACAGATATGTATATTGTTAACTTAAAGCTGAGTTTATAACTAGTAGAACAGTAATTTACAATTGAACTTAAGGAGTGACTAGCTGAGATCACAAGATGTTCTTTCTGGAAGAGCACCAAAATGCCTAATGAGAAATCAAATAAAATTAGCCAGACAGCAAAACTTGGAAAAGTATTACATGCCTGTAGTCACGCTTCTATCTGAAGAGCACTGTAAACCTAAGTAATTAGGAGTTTCAGAAATGGAATAAAGTTTATGATCACTGCAACATATGATATGTTGAAGAACAAGAGGAAGACATAGTACTATACTCAATAAAATAAAGTAAATTCTGAATAGTAGAAGTCAAATTACAGGAATATTTATGATAAAATGATAGGAAACTAGATTAAAGTGTAGGACTTCAGGTATATGAGAGTTTCATCACTTACAATTTTAAAACTAGGCATTTAAATATGAATGTGTGAATATTTAGCTTGTTAAAATTCATTACCTTAATAAAATACACAGAATAATCTACATTTTATGAAACATAGTGTGGAAAATCACCTCTGAAATTAGAAAATAACATATGAGTATAGAATATAACTTATTATCAAGATTCACACCTAAATTCATTTTTTTCTAATAAAAGGCTGAATCAAAAACATTTTCCCACTAAAAGGTAATCAAATATTGATTAGGCATACTTTTCAAAAAAAAAGACTAAAAAAATCTGAAGAGTTATCTAGCACCAGCCTGTAGGGGAAGCAAGTGAACAGGATGGCTGATTTTTCAGCCACTACTTTTAATATTTGTGTGTGTAAGACATAAAAGGGCAGTTGGGACTGGGAGTCCTCACCAGATGCTGCAGTCACATCTAACACAGTTTGTGAACCAGGGTCCCAGATGCACGGAAGTCCTGAGCTGCAAAACCCCTGCTCTTCTGAAGTGCATACATCAAGTCACAATTTGTATCTCTACCTGAAACAATAACAACGGACTGGGAACAGATTTTATGGCATGTGCAGTTCCTCTCTCCCTCACCCACCTCCATGTTGCAGAAGCTATAAATGATCTGTCTCTCTTGTCCCTCTAGAGATAACCATCCTCTAATCCTTCTTGTGCCTGACATCCACTCTGTTGCAAAAAAAAAACAACACAATTTCTTTGTTCCTTACAGGTGGTCTGCTACAGATCCAATTAAATTCTGAGCAAGAATTTTAGGTACCTGTGAAATATGCAGCTTCTGCTTTGATTTGAAGAGAGCAATTTGTAGCCAAAAGCTTACTTACTTTTTCCACACATGCTGGTGGAAATGTAATGAAAGGAAAAACTTCCACAAGTGACCCTTGTCTTCGTTTCACAATACATAGTAGTAAAACTACAGATTACTATTTTTCTTTTTCCACTTGAAATAAACTGTAAAAAAAAACAAAACCGTGGATGAAAAGTCCAAAAAAAGTCCAACAAAGAAGGCTGGAATGTGACAAGAAAAAAAGTGTGGAAAAAATAATAGGTGAAAATAAATGAGTATTGTTCAAATTATCTTGACAGTAGAAAATACAGTAAGTACATAGTAAGTACTCTGTTGCATAGTTCTCTATTTCTCTTTTTTCCTGAAAATTTACCTAGTCTAAATGGATAATATAAAGCAAAAAATAATGCAATAATATTGTAGTTATTTCCAAAACAAAGATCATGTTGTTTCTCGGGGTACAAGCTGAACTCAGTCATAAAAACTATCTGACTGAAAATTGGCCTTCTCTTTTTTTTTTTTTTTTGTCAGGATTATTTTTAAGCTGGCATAAAATCCTTGTTTGGGTTTGCTGAGTGGTGCTGGAAGCATCCATACTATGACTGTCACATGGCAGTGATAGATAATATACAGTGTTACATAGGCAGGAAAGTGAAAAGCACAGAAATGACAAACTGCTGTATGTCCTTTCCCTCCTCAGCCCTGGGGCTGTTATCTCAAAGAAAGTGAAAAAGGGAAAGGAAAAGTGGAAAGACATAACAAACAATTAAGAAAACATCTACTCAGCATTGGCACAGGCTGAAAGTAAACATAATACAGTTTTAACTATAAGTTACCAGCTTAAACTTCATTTTCTTCCAGAGAAGGTTTCACATTGGAATTGTGTGGAAAAAAAAGAACAAAACCCAGTTGTTTCTTGCTGTACTACAAAATTTAAAATGAGGACAAAAATGAATTTGAGTAGTAGAACAGAAGGAATAAAATGTAAAGGAATATTAATGAAATAAGATGTTAAAATAGAACAACTTCCTACAAAATCAGAAATTGTAATAATAAAGCTGTATGTAGAAAGAAACAGTAATGATGGCAGTCAAGATCCTGGTCTTTTTAGAACTGGTGGCTCTCATACTCCAGTGGCAGGGAGGAAAGACTTCAAGGGATGCTTAGTACATAACATTGTAATATGCAAGGTAGACTCTTGCCACGCTAATGTTTTACATCAACCTGATAAAGTATAATGTTTTTCTTCCACTAAGTTCTTCTTATCCTCCTGTACTTTGTTGTCTACTGAAATTATTGGCTTCACTGATGGTAGCCTGTTTGATGGATTGAGCCATATCATTGTTACCCCAAACAGCAGATAAACGATTTTTGGAAATACGGTATTATTTATTTGAACTTCTATGTGCAGTAGTTGTTCTTACACTTCAACGAGAATAAAGTGTGCGTAGAGAACAAAGGAGAGCTTGGAATAACACTCATGTTTTCTAGCACCAGCTTTAATTACAGAGGTAGTTTCTTTGTGTATATTGTATTTTTTTATTTTTTTATTTTTTTTAGCTCAGTCCCTGAACACGTAAGCTACAATTATTACTGATAAAGATGAACTACGGCCATTATAACTTGGTTACTGCTTACTGGAAAAAAAAAAAAAAAGAAAAAGATTTTCAGTGGTAGATGGATTATTCACCCGTAGCATCATGAAAATACTTAACTGATGGCTGAAAAATAAATATACCTGTTTTTCATACAAACATTCTGTATCGGTAAGGAACTAGGCTGGATTCTATATTGTTTTACATGTAACAATGTTTGTCGCTAATGTTAAGCTGTTTGTGGTAGTAAAAGCCAAGTCTGAATGGTAAGAATGGGAAAAAAGACTTCAGGAAACTGTGGATTAAAATAATAGATGACATTTAATAGCAAGTTGAGCATTGGAGAGGGGAATAATTCCAACTTAATTAATAAAATGCTGTGCTCTGAGGCAATAATGATCTCTCTCAAATGAGATCTTGTTTTATAATACTTGTTTGCATGTTTGCTCAGTGTGTAGTGATTGCCAAAAAGCAAATAGGATGTTAAAAATTCTCTGCAGCAGCAGCAGAAGGAACTAAATGTCATTAACACAGTCTTGCATCTAAATCTCTGGTCAACCTGTATCTTCAGCTTCAGGTGAATTACTTGTCTCTGATTTTAAAATCAGAGGTTGTGTATCCCGAAGAACTGAGAAACGTAGAGAAAGATACAAAGGGAATGAATGCCTTTGGACTGACATCAATGAGGTACGACTAAGATGGAACTTCTTGGTCTGGGAAAGAGGGAAAGAGGAGGAGATGCAATTAGGTGTACAATAGAGTGGTCAGAATAGTGTGGATGAATCCCTACTTAACCAATACAAGATGGGGAACCCCTGAATAGTTTGATGGGTAGGGATATGATCAAGGAATAATACAGTTTTTAATAGAAAAATAAATTTACTTACATATTATTTTGCATAGTGAAACATAAAAACTTTACTTCCCATGTGTAAAAAACACAAACATCTGCAGTATATCACATGGTACTGTACTAGCTAGCAGTTTATTAAATGTGGATCTATTAAATGTAGATCTATTAATAATATTAGATTAGAAATTTTAAAATAGTAGTGCAGGTCAGCAGCTACTGTAGTATTGAGAAAAATGTTTGTCTAGCAAGAGTTTTGTTATGCTGTTGCAAGTACTTACACTGTGCATGAATGCACATTTACTCAATGTGCAGTAACTGCCAAAAAGCAAATAGGGTGTTAAGAATTCTTACCAGCAGCAGAAAAAAAATAAATGTCATTAATACAGCTGTGCATGAATGCGTAGGCAGCAGCACTTCTAGCACCTACCATTTCCCAATAGGCATTTCTTTAGTTTTCTAGTCTATGTTGGTGGTGAAACTTCCTTGAAAACTTGTAGAGCCTCCTCAGAGCACCCTACAAGCCCCTCAGAGGACCCACTCCTGTTCAGTTGGGCCTAAGTGCTGAACACTAAAGCTATGCAATACTGCAGCTTTATTTATTATCAGGTTAGCTCATGAACTGAGCTCATGCTGCCTGTGTGATTATATCTCTGCCTTCAGGGAAGGGAGGACCACCTTAATCTGTGGCCAGCCCAGTTTGGACCTGGGAGGGGACCTAATCAGGTACAATGAAACCTCCTGAGCAACCCACATGTACCACAACCTTTAATTGCAGAGGTACCTGCACTCAAGCCCAAATTCAAATAGCTGCAAAAGACAGTTAAATATTAAGCACAAATATTGCCATATGTCTTCTTGCTGTGATGGGTTTATCTTTTTATACAAATCTTATGCTATTTTTAGAAAATGCAGTAGGTCATTTAAAATACTTTGCAATCTGTTTCACGAAACTGAAATGACCTGGTAAAGTAGATAAGAGCTGAAATCACAACACATTACTCTGACTGCCTGATAAGCTGAAAAGCCAAAAGTAAATGAAAGGGAGCTTCTGCTTTATTTATGCGGAGAAGTCTTTGTTTATCTTGCAAATTCAAAAACCTTCAAAGTTCTGTATATGTTTGTATACTGTCTTTATATACAAAATGAATAACCACATAGGCAGAGCAGATGTTATATGTGCTTGTTAAATAAGAATTTAGGCTTGTCAGAAATGTGCACACCATCCTTTTGATTTTTCTGTACTTACTGAGTCTTCAGTTTTTTGAGTGCTTGGTTCTACTTGCCTTTTAAAGATACTTAAGGTGAGGCAAGATGAGAGAGTTTTCTCTTCCAGTATCTCAGAGAATAATGTCTACAAATGTGTTTTAATTAGTAAAACCTTTTTGCCCTGTGATCATGGCAGTGAGTAAACAATATTTCTTGGGTTTGGCATAGTACCATTCAAGAGAGGTTGCCTTTACATTGTAGTAGCAAGCTGATGATTTTTAGACTGATTTTTAGTAATTCCTTAGCTTGTATCTTAATGTGGACATAGAATTACTCTGTTGAAGATAGCATATTTTTTTAGTATTATTTCACAGCACTGAAACCAAGGTCATTTTCTTCAGGATGTCAAAATACACATTTGGATAGTTAAGTGGACTTGTTATGTCCAGAAAAACAGCTTATAGGTATTTAGCTATTATAGCTTATGTGAACTGAAGATAACAATTAAAAAAATGCAGTGCAGAGCAGTTTAATTGCTCTGTGTTGATGAAGTGCAAGCCAAGATAAAAAATCTCCTTGAAGTTATTAATGCGATGTTTATTTTCTTGTATCTTAAAGGACATTTCCAGCACTGTAATATAAGCCAGTCAATAGCTTCTACTTGACAAATCCAGCTGTATCAGACCAACAGCTGGTAACTGCTGCTCGTTTAACCCTAATTGATGCTAGTAGTAGAGTGCAAGAAGAAAATCAATGAGTGTTTGCAGAATCAGGAAATTCACACATGGGCCTAATGAATTCTGTCAGACAGCGTTTGTGCACTTTAAGAACTGTAATAAAAATGCTGAAACCCTGAAACACAGGCCAGTTCTGCAGAGAGCTTCTTTTCAGTAAAAGTATGTGCTACTGTGATATTTAAATAACACGGTGTTTACTTGCCTTGAGTAAGTTCTATGCTGATAGAGTAAATTTGTATCATCAGAAAATTAAAAGAACAGCTACATAGTTGTTGTATTTGATAGAATAAATCTGGCTTTTTTTGTAAAAGGAGACAAAGGGTCAAGAGTAGATTCTTCTTTCATATGAGATAGAGACATTTGTTTATTTATGATTTTGGCATGTTCATTTACCATGTCTGAAAGTTACCTAGACCTGGGTCTGAACTGTCCTTAGTGCATGATGCCTGCTTCGGCAAGTTGAGTGTAATGCTCTTACATGAGTCTGGTTTAAAATTGTTAAAATTGTCATTGGACATAGTAAATTCAGATATATCATCACCTAGAAAAATAAATAGTTGTCTAATGTTCTTCTGTTTTGGAGGACCTTTTTTAAAGGAACTATATGCTATTCAAAATAAATTGTTCTGTCATCAACTCTTATTCCAATCTCTATAAAATACTGTGATTCAGAGAGGTGCTTTTGTGGGCCTCATCACTAAGGCATCTGAATGTTGCAGTGATTATCCTTGCAGCAGCTTTGTGAGGCAGCAAAGTATTAGCTTCCTTCCATAAACAGAGGATTGGAGCAAAGGAAAGACTGAATTATCGGAGTAATTATCGAGTTATACTATAACCTTAGAAATAGAAAAAAGTAAAATCATTCTGATTTTTATTTTTTCTTTAAAAAATAGTATCAAACTGTATACTGTTATTTGTCTGAATAGATAAGTGTAGAGTTCTGTCTATGCTGAACAACACAGCAACTGAGACAGCTGGGCAGATCTCCCTACCTGGAAATGAAATAAGGGATTACTGATTAAATTTCTCTGCATCCAACCACCGCAATGCTCTTTAGATTAAATACTTAGCTTCTAAGTCCATTCCTAGTCTTGACGTTAATAATGTCAAATTTGTAACTGCAGGGTAAAGTAAGCTCAAGGGAAAAGGGAAGGGGAGAAAAGGGCAATGCTGTCGATTCCTTGCTAGCCTACTGCATTCATAGATCATCAGACTACATAACAAAATTATTAAGAATAACAGAGAAAACAGGCAACAAAAAGAATTGTGCTCCTAGACTTGTAATAGTCTGTCTTTCTGCTTTATATTTCTTTACTTGTGTTGTTGAAATAGATTTTCAACTTGTTTCTTTGGGGAGCTGAGCTCCAGAGACTGATGTTGAAATAATGATTTCCTGAGCATATTAAATAATTCTGACATGCTGCTCAATTTCTTAATTATCTCCCAAGTATCAGTAGTTAAAAAAGTGTAAAAAATAATGGTATAAGTAATCCGTTTATTGACACTTCTTCTCCTATATGTTAAACAAGAGAGAAAGAAATGTGTACCGGGCTTGAACACATGTATTTCAGATATCATTTTGTTTAAAATAAAGGAAAATAAAAGCCCATTGCCTTTCTATCAATTATCCACAAGGCAGGAACCAGGGATTTCTTCATTCCTTATACTTGTGTGGGTTCTATTGCTGTGGTTTTTACTTATGGATAATTGGCATGCTATGAGTTAGATAAATAGGCAGAATAAATTGCTTGCTTCAGCAGTTTGTCTGTAGTGTTACAGTCCAGCAACATGGCTCAAATCTTCAGGAAAAAATAGAAAAAGAAAAAATATGTAAAATTATGTAAGGACTTTGCAAAGCCATTGACGTTATATTATAATCATGTACTTAAATAGCTGCAAACCATTTATAGCCTTAATAATCATGGGCATTATAAGCTAAAGAACAGGCTGAACAAAGGCCTAAAACAATGTCTACAAAGAAAACTATCAGTGGCATTTTCCTAAATGGAGCAAATACTCCACAAATTTTGACTATTAATGTAAATGCTTTTCAGAAAAATGATTTTCAGATTCAGGGAACTGAAAATAAACCCTCATTTTTTTCATGTAGGATTCCCCTTTACTCCATCTGATGCTAAGTTTTGTATCCATCTGGTGAGAGTCATGTATCCCTACTTAATGAGATTTTTCTAAGTTTACAACACAAGCATAATCTAATGCCCACTTCTGTTCTGAGCTGTGTCCAAAAATAAGTAGGACCTTTCTTTAAAAGAAAAAAAAAACTTCTTGAGTCTCTCAAATAAAAAGAGGGATAATATCTTTCTTACCTATTAAAGCTCTGGTCATGTTTCAGAATCCTGGCATTTGTGCATTAGCTGACAGCTGGTGAACTACTATGAGCATTTTTGCTCTGATCTAAAGTGGACTTCTGAATCAAATCTCTTTATCATTCAGACTTGCTGCACTTTTGTTCATGTTAAGAGAGGTCTTAGTGGAAGCTACATTACTTCTGAATAAAAATAAATTGAGGTTGCGCTACATGAATTGTCACTTAGTCCATCCAACCAGATGAGATATTTTCTGAAACAAAAATCCTGGAGGTGCTTTTAGTGTGAGCATTGGTTCCTCAGCATCATCTGGTACATTCTACAGATCTACTCTTACAAATACAGTTCACTTGCTAACATAGATTTAACTCACAGTCCCAAGCTATTCAAAACAAAATATGGAGAAACTATCCCAGGCTAGGTGATTGAGGCCATGTTCAGTCATCTTACTTTCCCTAAATTTTAGTTAATCTTTTCAGTCATTTAAGAGGAACTGCTAAGCAGAAGTGAGTTAGCCCATCAGATGTCTGAAGACAAGAAATAATGCAGAGTGGTATGAGAGAAAGGTCTTTGTTTCAGAGTAGTTCTTAGAGATATTTCTATTAAGATTTCTGTTTGTCCTATCTCTGTGTTGTTAATATGCCACATTATTATGCTTGTGACATACAGCTCCTCATAGTCAGCAATCCTTGAAAAGTCTAGGTTCTAGAAAATAAGTCTTTATACAGTTAGTACAAAATCAGAGCGGACAGGGGCTATAGAAATAGAAGATATGAACTATCTCGGAACAGAGCCAGAAGAGCAAAGTGTCTGAGCAGGAATTTCAATTGCATGCAGATTCATAAGTCCTGCTGTGTTCTTGAATCATTTTTTTGAACAAATAACCCCCAAACTATATTCATAGAGTCTAGTATATTGCTATGTGTATATATATATATGTATATATACCCAAAACCTTCACAGGAGGCCTGTTGGAGGACTATAACTACAAAACACAGTCTGAATAAAAGTTACATTCTCCCATGCACCTTTTTTGTTTGTTTGTTTGCATCTCTGTCTTTATGTTAAAACATGTTCATCCATCACTTATTGTGGTGTAGAAAATAAATATATAAATAAACACATGCAAGGAACAAAAAAAAATGACAAGACATCATATTTCTGTTGAAGTCACTGACAGATTTCGAATTTACATTATTAAATTTTGGTGTGTTCCTAAGTGATTGATAAGACAAGTCATAAAACAAGCAATCCAAAGTTATAAGAATGATGACAGAAATGAAAAATAATGTGTTAAAGCATTTGGTTTACAAAATATGATCTATTAAAATCGATTTTTCACTCCAATACTGAAAGAGAGAACAAAATCTAGTTAGAAATTTTTAAAGAGGAAAGAAAATGAGAAAATTGTAACTCCATGAATTTGTCAAGATAAAAACTTGGTTTGAAAAAAGGGTCAAAGGAGTTAAGAAAAACAGAAGTCAGTTTCTAAATATTGGTTTACACTCTTAGCATTATATTTATTCTTGTGAAGGTCACTACTTTCTTCTGAATGCCTGATAATTAAAATACTCATTAAAATTTTGTGTAAATTAAAAAAGAAAATCAAAACATATATGAAAGAGATGAGAATAGAGGCATACATTATTCACAATCTGTGATAGAGAAATCTTGTATGCAGAACACAGCCTAAGATTCCATCTGTGCTTTTTTCAATATTCTCATAAAATGGGTATTTTTAAAGTACTTAGCTATGTAAAATTCATTTGCCCTTTCTCTTAAAAACATTTGCTAGCTGTTTTGCAACATTCATTAGTAATGAGTATGATTTATATGTGTTTAATCATATATATATTTTTGTCCTTCCTGTCTTACCAGGAAGAGAGTGCCTCTGAAAGAGGGATGTAGATATCAAGTGAGTGTATGCTTGTATTTAAAACCAGCTGGTAGGGGGACTTCATTTGGTTATTTATTTTTGCACTGATAAAAGATCCAGGTTTCCTCTCATTGACACTCTGATTCCAGTGTCTTGACTTTTAAAGTTTTCATCTTTAAGCCTTCATTGTGATGACCCAGTTTCACATGGGAGGCAGATAGCTTTGCTTTCTTGGTGTTTTCTGTTGAGACCAACTGCTCTTCTTCAGGACCAGATGAAGTTAGTGGGACTGGTAATTTCTCAGGTGTTCCCAACTTCTTAAGTGAGATAATTTGAGTTAATTTCCCTGGTCTTTCTTTGAGGTTCTGAGGCATGAGTGAAAAACAAAACACTCATCTACAGCTGCTGTTGTGCTCCAAGGCCGCTAAAAATGACGTTAAAGTCACTGAATTTGAGTGAACACTCTACAGATTGTACTGTTGAATTACTTTATATTCTTTTATTTCTTTGTCTTTTTCTCTAAGTAGAGGTGATAATGCCTTCTGTAAGTTGATGTGGAGTTGTCTTCTGCAGCTGTTCTATGCATGCGGTTTTGTAGAACTGGAGTATATGACAGTGTTATTAACTTTCCTGTATCAAAGTCCTCAATACCTCCAGGACAGGCAGTATAATGTTACTTCAATCCTATATACACCCTGACTAGCTGATATGTGCTTCTAATTTGCTGTTGCCATTTCTTGATTATTTCTTTAGTTGTCCACAGAGATGGTACTTTTCCATCATTTTCACAGCAGGCAGTAGCTCAGCATGGAAATGTGAGAGTTCTCATGGAACAAATAGAGAAAGAACTGGTGTCTGCTGCCCTGGCATAGCATAGCTTATCTCTTTCTCTTTGTGGAAAAAAAATAGTTGTAGCAGCTGGATCAGTCCACAAAATGCAGTGAGTAACACTGGGAGTACAAAAGTTTATTTGTACTTTTCTGAAGCCATCTAGTAGTACCTTCCCTCACTAGTTCTGGTGAGTCTGCTGAGGAAAAGTGTGTCAGGACACTGTGCTACAGCAATGGGGAGAGATATCCTGTAGCTGAGATAGGTAACTGCAGTTTCGTGACCCATAGATATGTACATTTTCTTATTAATGCTAAAAAACCTAATCATCTGGTAATCAGGCTGTATTAGGTCAGAGTTCTTACTATAACAGAAAATCCCAAGCAATACTGTATTTTAGATGATTGCTCAATGGAGCTACCAGTAACTGAGTCATAGAAGCCACAATATTTTCATAAGTTCTCAGAACAGTTGACTACAGAACAGATACTATGGGAAGTCAGAAGTGTTGCATTACTACCAGCTGCAGATGGTATACCAAATTTAAAAGTGTGTAAATTACCATTGCCCTAGGTACCAGCTGTTCCAGTAATAGAAATGCCACTGTGCAGAAGTACTGGTTAAAACAAACTAATCTGAAGATTATTTTTATCTTATGGGCGATTGGTGTTGTAATGTTTTGTTAATCATACTAGTAGACTGAATAGGTCATTAAGTTAATGAGCAAAATAAAAAATATAATCTTGAGTTATTTATGAATTCCAAAATCTTCAGCAGGATGCGTCACTTGAGTCTATCCTTTTATAAATCATATTAATATCCAGTTGAGTTCTAGAAGAAGATTATCATCCTGATAGAGTTGTAAGTGTGCTGGGATACATTTTATTCATGATTTCATTAGAAGAAATTTCATTCTGTGACAGGTGTTTGGCATCCCCCAACATCAATTCATGCTTCTTTTAAATACATAATTAAAATGAAAAATATGCACTTTTAAGATACACGTGTAGTAAATCAAAAGCTCATTTTTGCTTAAATATTTTACTTCATCTTTGCTGGATGATTTTTCAAACCATATTTTGCAGCACTCATTCCAAAGCCAACTGAATGACAGCAAGGGATGAATCTATTCTGAAAGCTTTAAAAGGTCCACTGTAAGTGAATGCATTCTTTTCATACCCCTAAGCCAGTCTCTGAAAAGGTAAAGGATGTAGCTCTAAACTGGATCTCTGAGCAGCTCAACAGGGATGGATATTTCCCTGTACGAGTACGGAAGGTGAGAGAAAGAGTGGGAAACAAATCCTTTTTCTCCAGTTCTTATTGAGTCAAACTCTTCATTGTTCTTTTAATGGAACAAGCTCTATGGAGCAGGTGGTTGGTTCATATAGGCAGGTGCCCTGCTGTGGATAAGGGTTTTGGTACTTACTTTATAGCCTATACATAAATAAAGTGCAGTACTACAGAACACAGCCTTCCATGTCTTTCCACATATGGCCTGCATACTGCATTTGCAGAGATTGTATGTGCTGTGTTCATGTAATCAGGTGTTGTGTTCATGTACTTACATGTCACGATCGATGTCCAGAGTGTAGATTTTGGCTCCTGAATGAGGTAGGAAAATAAACCTTATCCTACTCCTTGTTGTTATATTTACTTAGTGTGAACTAACTTGTAAGACAGTTTTCTCTGCACTTAACCTGTACAATACATGTCAGTGGAAGATAAATCACCTTCATATATCCTTGAAAGAAATGAGATTTTATAACTACTCACTGAAAATAGCAAAATACCAATTATTAAAATATTTAGATTTAGAAACAGCACCTTTACAAATGTTCAGGAATTTTTATGCATATTTTCCCCCCTCAAAAACTTTACGAAGAGAAATAATTACTATTTTCCGGCTAACTTATTGCTTTTGCAAATTCATTAGTCAGTGAATATAGTTACCTGATCATTCTTTGATTTGGTTTAAGCAAAAGCACTTTGCTTATATATTATGTTCCTGAATGAATTGAATTCTTGCAGTAATTGACTTATTGTCCTATGTAAATTAGACTACATTATCCTTTATTGTTAAATCCAGTTCAATTTATGAAGCAAATATTGCTAGAATAAGAGTTTCATTAACAAACAGAGGCTAATTAGTTTAGGATTAACTGATCTAATTCCAAATAAATGTAATTGTTCTCTGATCTTAGTAATGAACATGTAGTTTCAATAAATATGCCTTTCAAGTATGGTTAAAATTAATAATCTTTCACTGGATTTTGTTCTCTCAAAATGACTTCTTCACAGCAGAAATTTTGTATTATGCACTAAATGAAAATATTCTTTGTCATAAAAGAGTTGAAATGTGGTCTTTATCAGTAGTCACGAATATTTACACTGTCTTTTTAGAGAGGCATAAACATGTTTAACAATCTTGGTTTCTGTAATTGGGGAAAGGGCCATAAGATGAAGAACTTAACAATTGTGATGAGAATCTGTGAAAATTTAAAGGTAAACTGAGAAGGAAATAGATTATGTTTGATGCCTAGGAGGTTAACAGAAAATAAATGTATTATTCTTTAAAATCTGTCTTCTTATATTTGCATGTGCAAATCACTTGTCATGCTGAAGAGTGTTTTGTAAGAAAATTACTAAAAATACTTCCATTTTTGATTATGACTTCTTTGAATATAATCATCAAGTATCACAAATTCAGGTGAATTTAATGGTCAATAACTGCAACATCTATCAGTGAGAGGAGCTTTGTTTCTGTGAACATTAACATGGATTTGACCTATTTATTACAGAAGAAGGCACTTTTCCACCAGTAGAAGGATTTTTCAGTAATTTGTCTAATTGAGGTCTTATAGTTAAAATCACAAAAAGCATTATTTGATCAAGTTTAGCTTGCCTCTCCATTCTTGGAGTATTTTTTGATATTCTGTATTATTTCAGTGCAAGAAAAAGCTTTAGTTGTTTCTGTTTTCATGTCTTCTTCTTGTTAAAACTTGAGTGGAAAGAAAACTTACCTAAGAGTGTGAACTGAAATGAAAGATAATGTTTGCTCTCACTCTGCAGGAGAGTACTCTGCTAGTACTCTGCAGGAGAGTATTCTACCAATACTTGCAAAGCCCTAATTATTGCCGAATAATAACGCAGACAATGGGAGTTTTTCCATTGACATCCTCAGGGCCCAGTTTCAGCATTTATTGACACAGTCAGGTTTCTCTGGAACCTGGGGAGATTGTGCCCTGGTAAATTATTTTCCCCAGGACATCTGGAAGGACCATGTGAAGAAGGATTAGGAACAAATTAACACCTCTGTGTTTTCACTGAGCAGCTCTGTCAGGAAGGAGATAGAATATAAGCCCACCCAGACACAGCTTCTCTACCCTGCTTCTACCTTATTCTCTCTTCAAAGTCCCTGCAGCAATAACCTTGCTGCCCTATCTCTCTGGGGTAAAATGATGCTCCATGCGCTTCACCTCCTTTTTCATTCCATACAGCAGCAGCAGGGGTGACTGTTGTTTCATCTCACCAGTATAAAACGTAAGCAGGGCACAATTACAAAGAACTGAGATCTTACTACAGCCATGCAATCATTTCTTCATTAAATTGCAAAGCCCGATATTTTTTTTTAATCTATTGACTGTATTTCCCACTCATTGTTATGAACATTTTTCTTTATCTGTTAAAAACATGAATAAACCTTGAAAGTAAATGCTATGTCTAGAAGACAACCTCTTGTAAACAATATAATTGCATTAGAACAATCCAGCAGAAACAATCAACATGGAGATTTGTAATTAATCTGCTCCATTTGAGCAGAAATGATTTAGACTTGAGCTGTGAAATTTATTTTTTTTTCAACAACTTTTTGTACATATGTTTGAAATTTTTATTAAAAAGAGGACCTACCAATTTTCCATATTCCTACATAGCGCAGCTTAATGACATGTGAAATACAAATGTATCCATAACTTAGAACACAGAAGATTTCTGTGATTTGATTAATTCTGCACAGAGTTGTATAAATGCTGCTTGTTTCAAATAATCCAAGCCTGAAGAACAAATTCTGATTCTTCTCCTATTCCGTATGAACCTACTTTTATCCCATCCAAAAATTGCTTAATTAAAGAACTCTATAGGGAAATCAATTTTCTTATGTTTGCAAAACTGACAAACAATTTTTCAGGAAGTCAAGCTAGATGAAAATGCAAACTATGCAGTGCATCACTTTCCTGAAATGTAACAATTTACTTATTTATGTTATCTAACTTACTGTGCTTAAAATCATCAATACCACCTCGTATACAATCTATTGAAATGACTGGTACTGTTCCTGAAGATCTATAATAATACTCTGTGTACATAGAATTGAGTAAGGAATTGCAGATTTGACCTCCTGTTATTATTTTTAGTACAGAAAAGTTTGAAATAAAACTCATATCCCTGACAGCAAAATATTCAAGGGAGCTTGGAATTTTTGTTTCTATTTTTCTCAAGTTGCTGCCTTCTTATTTTAGTATGCCTCTACTTTCACTGCTGATCGTAGTCACTCTTTGTGTAAATGGTGTAAGGCTGATGGTGGAGGAAATGGTGTGTGTGCAGGCCAGGAAAGCATGTGCTCTTGAAGCACTTTCTTTCCTCTTGTTCCAGAATCGCCACCTCAGAAACATGTTTCTGTTCCTCATTGTGTAGAATCTCTTTGCTAATTTTATTCTCTTCTTTCTTTGTTAAACAACCTGCATTTAGGACACAAAATTTCATTAACTTCTAATTTGCTGTTCAATAACCACTTCCAGTGCTCTATTTTCTTGTTGGTCTCAGAGACATAGAAAGCAAGTTGATCAGACAAGAAACCACCTTTAGTCAGTAACGTTTTTGTTTGTTTGTTTGTTAGTTTTTAATGATAGCATTGCCGTTTACTTGACTGTGGTATTAATTTTACTTAGATTTCAGTCAGAGATGTAGAGACTACACAAAGATTTCATGTTTCATTTTGAGTGTTTCAGCAATATGAAAGATGTGTTTACAACATAACCTGCCCCTATGCTTCTTCTGAAGCATGAAGAAAATTGATAGTCTTCTGTGGGGAAAAGATGATTTCACATTAATTCAGCTTTTAAAAGCTGTTTCTGAGGAAATCTTGCAGCTAGAACATAACTGTGCATTCTTGGATTTCAAACATATGTGCAGTGGGCAAAGTTGAAGTCCTACAGATGCTCTTCTATACTATCCATGGCTGCATCTCATACACTTTAAGCATTATTAATTAATGAATGCTAGATCATTTTCTATTTTATTTTGTATAATGTTGTGTTTTCTTGTCTTCGTTTTTCTTTTGGACCAAGGCAAATTAAGACAAGGTGATTAAAAATTAAAATGATATTGTATTCCACACATGAAACCCTATGTCTTAAAATTATACGTTTTAAAATAACCTTTTTTTTTTTTCCCCTCTGTGACAGAAACTGAGATTATGTTTTTTTCCTATTTATAAAAGAGAAGTGGTTAAATACTTCATTATAGTAGGACTTGTCACAGTGATAGACAGGTTGAAGCAGAATCTTTCTGCTCTGTCATTCCCTACCTGCTAAGAAGTGCCATTATCAGACAAAAAGAGACATCTTAGCTGACAGTGCTTTACAGCAAGTGCGATTTACAGAGGAACATTTTGTATTTAACATAGCATTAAATTTAAATACATCAGGAAGGGAATTTTTATATTCATTTTCTATCTAATCAGTGAAGAAAAATATTTGAAGTATTAAGATAAAGAAAAAGAAAGCTTAATCAGCATCAATACAATTTAATAAGCCGTTGCTCTAAAAGACCCCCAAGATCAGATTGGCATTGACGAACATACTGAAATAAATAAAAAAATGAAATGGCAGAAGATTTAATTGCTCCTTAGCATTCCAATCAATGTCAAATTAAACATAAGCTTGTAGAATCAGTTTAGAATCATTGACCTCTCCTAATGCAATGGACTTAAACAGACACTATTTCTGCATATGTTTCCAGTTATGCCTTCACTTAAAAAGGTAGAGACCCTACAGCTCCTGTCATTCTTATTGTTTTCTAACTACAGGAAACAGTTCTTCTTGACACAATAGCAATTTCAGCAGGAGTGTACCACTGAGTAGTGCAACAGAAGTCTGTATGGTGATTTGTGTCCTTCCATGTCCCTGCATACCAGTAAACTGTGGCTGCCTAAAGCAGGGCAAACCTAATTTAGGGAGTCTTTGACTTTCAGGAGAAACTGCCTCTGGAATTTTTGGACAGATGAGTCGGAGAGTCTTAAGTCAGGTTTGGAGAGTCAGGCGAAAAAGGGCTAGCTTTACCTAGATGAGATGTTATGATAGAGGGAAATTCGGAAATGTGAGGGATTTAATTTGGCTCTAGCCGTTGGAAGCAGAAAAGAGAACATCACCCGGGGGAGCACTGTGAGGGTGAAGAGAGCCACAATTCCACACACTCTTCTTTTTTATTTATTTTTTTGCTTTTCACTTAAGAAGCAGAGTGTATGATGATACAGAGTCTTCCTGGTGACACATTCATAGTTAATCCTTCAGTGTACACAAAGGTATTGCCATTGGCATCAGTAGGGCAATTTCTTTGAGGAAAAAAATGTCCCTGGAGTTGAGCATCTGTAGCTACAGCCTCCAAAATCAAAATATCAAGAAAAACATTGCCCATAATGCTATGGCCCATAATTAGATGAGATGAGGAGTCTCATATGTCATTCATGTAGGATTTAGTATTCAAGCATGTGTCACCTGTGGCTGATGGTATTTTCAGTGTAAAGCCTCAGTAGTTAACATGCAAGTAATACAGACACTAAACTATATGATTTTGCATCCTGTAGCTTAAGACATTATACAGTGCAATTCTACAAAAAAAAATGAATTACTTCACACACCTTGCAAGAAAACAGATCTTGTTATTTCTCTTGGCAAGTATGAGCACCTCATTTTACACTGAAAATATCTAACCATACCAACAGCTTAATTTCTGACACTTCCATGTCAAACACCATTTTGTCAGACTGCCCCTCTGCTGCCATCTGTCATATCACAACAAAATGTAATGGAATATTGGTGGGAAGGTTCAACCTCTACTGCCATACCACCAACATCCGCCTCTGATGTCATAGGCGAGCACAATAAAGTAGGAGGATTTTCCTTTAGAGCAGCCCTCATTTTTATTCATACAGTGTAATTCATATTTTCATGCATTGATCTTTTATATATGTTATGGAAGTGGTACAACAGGGAACATAATACAAATAATATATTCCAGGAAGTATACGGTATCTAGAGAGATGCAGATAATTTTTGCTTCTCTTACAGATTCCTATTTCAAAAGGGAAATATTACAATCACGTATACTAGCTAGAAAGTGCACCATACCTTTTTATTGGCCATTTTAGTTAATTACAACACTATCATTGAGTGTTTTGTAGATCTTGCATGACTAAATGCAGAATTTGGTTGTAATGGCTTTCCTTCATTTGGTTTTCAGAATTAAAAAGTAAGTGTTGCCTTGAAAAGGAACGTTATTTTCTGTTGCTTAGAGCTGTGATTTTATATCCCCAGAGCTTTGGTCATCACAAGTTCCCATTCTTCATTTCTCCATTTCAGACATCAGCATTACATTCCCACATAGCCACTGGGATTCCAGCCAGCTGCTGGCATGGAGTGAGAATCATCATTTTCACAGGTGTAAATCAAACTATCATCTCCGCTGTTGCCAACTGAAATGCATTCATCTATGAGAGGCAATATCTTGCACAGATTCCTTTGAACCAGAAGATAGCTTACCATGAATTTCAAGTACATGGTAGTCAAAGGAAAATTTGTTTTTTCCATATCTGTTCACAGGGATATGTGCACAGCAATGCTTCTCTCCTTTGATGTGCTGAGGTCTTTGGACCTAAGGGTTTCAGCTTCAATCTCCTGCTAAGTTTATGTGAAGTATTTTACAAAATTCTGAAATTTTAAAAATGTAAAGAGATGAACTTCCACTGAGCTATCACCAGCAGTTGCGCATTCATTGTAGATGATATCATTTCAGTAAGATGTGTAGAACTGCACTGGAGAAATAAGATATTGGAATTTGCTGTGTTTTCTCAATTTTCTTCTTCATTTATTGTGTATTTGCCATTACTGAAATTTGTTGTTGGAATCTGTGTTTTGTTGTTACCATACAAGTGTAGTTAAAAGCTTCAACAGATTCTTATCCCATAAGCTGTTCCAGTTCTGCAGAACACTGATACTATCAAAATATCTCCCTTTTCCAAGCAGTAACAGAAGTGTTTGAATGCCATGACAGAGAGTGCTGATGAAGAAAATATCTGTGTCAACATAACCATTAATTAGGAACTTTGTATGGATTTGTCCCCAAGAGATGGTGTACTGAAATTCACAAGGCAGGTGTGGCAGCACAGAAATTTGTGATAACTGGAGGGAGAACATATCTGATTGCATACTGAAATGTTTCTACAAAATGTGAAAAAAAAATGTGGCATCCAGTACCTAACATAGCTCTTCAGGAAAGATCTCTGTTGAAAACATTTTTAATTTATAAAATAAAAAAGTAGTTTTTTAAACCAATGTGATTTAAGCTTGATACACTTGAAATGGTGAACATCCTGGCAGGTTTTCAGATATTCTACATGGCTCAGATTTAAGCAAGATGAAGAAGTGACGTTAAGTTTAATTTATCATTTCTCCCAAATGAAATTCAACACAGCTATAATCTTAAACTAGTTGACACATTCTAATTTGGATTTGAGTTCAGTAAGAATATGAATTATGCAGAACTGAATTCCAGTATTAATTCTTACATATATGTTAAAAAAGAGAAGTTCAGGACACAGTGTTTCTAAATGCATCAAATCTGGATGAAGTGATGGTTCAAAAGTAATCATCAGAAGTATATGCAACACGTAACTTAAATGTATAACTACTTCTATATACAATAAGATATTGTTGATAGCGCTTTCAATTTGTGTAACTGATTTAATTTGGAAAGAAAGCGGTAATTATTTCAGAATGTGCTTTTGCGCATGTTACTTTCTAATTTAGCATAATGCAACAAAAGTTGTTTTTTGTTTTTCTGGAGGACTGTAAAATAACATAAATTCATAGCTACTTAAGTCACTCATGATGGGAAAGATGAGGATTCATTTGAACAGGTCAGGTCAGGTAGTGGTTTTGTGTCTCATTAATGACTTATTTGCCATCAATATTACTAACAACTGGCAGTCACACTCATTATTGGAAACGTCTGGTCTGACTTAGTATGCTTAAACTAAATCCCTGCGACAGAAGGAGATAATGGTTTTATTTAATTGGATAATCAGTGATTTAATTTAAATAAAACTGAGCTTTATTTGACAAACAAATCATTAGGAAAGGGGTAGAAACCTTCCTATTTAATTCCTCTTGAATAAGAAAATAAAATAATCTAAATTTGACAGTATATAAAAGGTACTTATGAAAGCAGAACCATGCTAGTTTTTGTGGGCTTTTTTTTAATCATTTTTATAAAAATTAGATAAGAATGCCAATTCTTGAAGATAGATATTTTACAAAACATGAAGAAAGTGTAGCAATGTGTTCCTAAGAAAACTAATCATGGTCATAAGATAAGCACAACTCACTATTTAAAATAATTACTTTTAGTCTTGACTTCTTATATTTACAATTATAGGATCATAGAATCACCAAGGTTGGAAAAGACCTACAAGATCATCCAGTCCAACCATCCACCTATCATTAACAGTTCTCTCTAAACCATGTCCCTCAACACAATGTCTAAGAATTCTTTAAGTACCTCCAGGGTTGGTGATTCCACCACCTCCCCGGGTAGCCCATTCCAGTGCTTGACCACTATCTTGGGAAAGCAGTGTTTCCTAATGTACAGCCTGAGTCTCCCCTGGTGCAAGTTGAGCCCTTCCCTCTAGACCTATCACTAGTTACATGAGTGAAGAGGCCAGCCCCCAGCTCACTACAACGTCCCTTGAGGTAGTTATAGAGAGCCATAATGCCTCCCCTGAGCCTCCTCTTCTCCAGACTGAACGATCCCAGCTCCCTCAGCTGTTCCTAGTAGGGCTCCTCACCGTCTTTGTTGCCCTTCTATGGACATGCCCCAGGACTTCAATGTCTTTCTTGCAGTGAGGGGCCCGAACTGAACAGGTACAGCCTCACCAGTGCTGAGTACAGGGGGACAATTACTTCCCTTCTACTGCTGGCAGCACTATTTCTGATGAAATGGCCGGGATGCCATTGGCCTTTTTGGCCACCTGGGGACACTGCTGGCTCATGTGCAGCATAGCAACGACCAATAACCCCAGGTCCGTTTCTTCTACATAGTCTTCGAGCCACTCTGCCCCAAGCCTGTATTGTTGCCTGGGGTTGTAGCCAAAGTGCAGGACCCAGCACTTGGTCTTGTTGAACCTTATCCCATTGGCTTCAACCCACTGATCCAGCCTGTCCAGATGCCTCTGTAGGGCCTCGCTACCCCCAGGCAGATTAATAATTCCAGCCAACTTGGTATCATCTGCAAACTTACTGAGGGTGCACTCAATGCCCTCATCCAGGTCATCAATAAAGATAATGAAGAGGAGGACAGGCCCCAGTACCAACCCCTGGGGAATACCATTCATGACCAGTTGCCAACTGGATTTAACTGCACTCACCACCACTCTCAGGGCCCAACTCTCCAATCAGTTCCTTACCCAGCAAAGACTGTACCTGTCCAAGCCACGGGGTGTCAGCTTCTGCAGAAGAATACTGTGGGAGACAGTATCAAAAGCTTTGCTGAAGTCTAGGTAGACTACATCAACAGCCTTTCCCTCATCCACCAGTCGGGTCACTAGGTCATAGAAGGAGATCAAGTTGGTCAAGCAGAACCTGCCCTTCGTGAACTCATGCTGGCTAGACCTGATCCCCTGGTTGTCCCGCACATGCCATGTGATCTCCCTCAAGATAATCTGCTCCTTATCCTTCCCTGGCACCGAGGTCAGGCTGACAGGCCAGTAGTTCCCTGGATCCTCCTTATGACCCTTCTGGTAGATGACAGTCATGTCGGCAAGCCTCCAGTCTTCCGGGACCACACCATTAATATGAAAGCATATACATCTATACATGTGTATATATATTTTGTTATTTAATCGAGTTATTTAATTGTTGTTTATTATTGTCATAAAATTAAGGAGGACTATTCATGGATGGACATATCTATTTAAAGTCCTTTACAAGACTAGTCAAAAGGTACACCTTCTTATTACAGGTAGTTTTTAGTTTTATAAGGAAACAAAACTAACTTTTCCAAGCAATCTATATAAACCATTCTTTTCCCCCTTTATTTAATTCATCTTTTTTTTATGACATCATTTTTTTTATTATTTCTTTCCATATGCCTATACTGTGTCCTAACTCCTCCTGACACAAGCTTTAGTCTGGGATCTTGGCTGATTAATGCACCTTAGCTGCGTATTCGAAAGGTGCCTTTAGTCATCCAAATTTTTGGATCAATAAACATTTATACTGAATACGACATGAGCAGATAATGTCTTGTCCTTATATGTCCTCTGAAGGGTGCCTCTATGTGTGTGTGTGATGGAGACAGGAGAAAAAAAAAGTATTTGATTTGATTAGTGACAACTTTTCTGTTCTTTATGTTAGTTGATTTCTTCAATTAAAGTCTATGACTACCACTACCTTGTATCCTGGGGAAAACAAAACAAAACAAAACAAAACAAAAAACAACTTGTTTTTTTAATGGGAAATTATATTTATATAAAAGCCAAAAATGACAATCTAATGATCAAGTCTTAAATGAAATTCTGCAGCCTATGTAGAGCCTTTGTAGATCATACTTGTCAATATAAAATGAGTTATCTGATACATATCTTCACAAATTACTCTCTTTAACAAGGAAAGTGTTCCAAATACAGCCTTCTTATTTGGCTAGTATCAAAGGTATCTCATTTGCACTCTCCTCCGCTTTATTGGTCATCCCCGTTCCATCACACAGACTTTATAGATCCGGATTACCGTAGTAGCTCTGCTTTGCATCTGCCTTTTCTGTACAGAAATGATGATTTTTCTTTTACTTGGTTCAGGCTATCATTTCACGTTTGTGGTCTTAAGGTGATAATGGATTTCAGTCTGATTATTGTGACTTCTTGAATAGCTTTTGTTGCAAATCTTATGCAAAAAAGTGACAGGGGAGGGAAAGCTGATGGCTACAGAAAAAATGGAAATTCTTAGAAGTAGTCATAGTCACAGGAAGTAATGAAGTGATGTCCTAAAACATATTGCAAAATGAAAAATACTATAGAGATATAGGTATAGGATTTGTAAGTAATACCATTGTGTGTTCATTGAAGGGTTAATGTCTTGGAACATTCGGCAATGTTTTGTAGCCCAGCTGTGAACTGCCTTTATAGCTTTTAAATTCATCTACTAGCAATAAATAAATTGAAGAATTAATTTTTCAGCCCATGAAGCTGGCAATAGAATAAAACTCAGTTCAACACCCCTTGACTTGAAAGTTTTTTATTTCCTAATATTTTTTTCTTTTTCTAACTTTTTTTTTCTAATATTTCTATTGCTGTTAAATTAGTATCACAGCAAACCAAATGAATGTCATAACCCTTCTCCTTGCATATTCTGTGCATGAATAGTGATCATTTTATTTTAAGTCTGGAATATCTTGGAATTTAAGTTTGGGATTTGTTCTTGGTTTTGTTGGTTGTTGGTTTGCTCTTGCTTTCTTTACCATTATCTGTGAATTCACAGAGTATTTTGACTTTCCAAAACATTCTAGGTTCATAAATACAAGTGACTGAAGTGTTTACAAAAAGATGTACGGTTGAGAATCAGGTGCATACGATGCTGAGGAATTTACTACCAAGGAAAACACATTTCTGATCGACGTAACTGCCATGCTGAGTTTTGTGAGGAGTACACAGTAGCTCTTGAAGTATGCTATACTAATGCATTTGATGATCTTTCCTGTGCTTACTGAAGTTGTATAAAATCATTTGTGCATCTGTGTAAATTCTTGAAGTAAAACTGAGTTAATAACATTGAATTGTTAAAGATGTAAGCTGATAAAATGTGCTTCTAGAAAAATCTGTTTGTCTTACTGAGTTCAGCTGTCAGGACGTGCTTAGTTCACTATTAGTAATGAGCAGAAGTTCTTGGAGACCACCAGAAACCACCTTCGTGTTCTGAAAGTCCTTCTTATAAGAAGTATGTCGTTACACATCATCCGATTTTCAGACAGACATTGCTTCTTCAAAGATTATCGATGCCACAGAATATTAACAAAGTTAATCTCTGCCTTTAGATATATACAGTCTTTCTGTGGAAATGGGGAAAACTAGTTCTGGAGGATTTAAAATGTTACATCACAAAAGGATGTCTTAGGCAAACATGCATATGTTAATGGATCTATGAACTTAAGTACCACAGTAATTTTCTTTTTTTTTTCTTAATTGTTTTTTATCACTGTAGCTTTGAAGCTTCTTAGGTGGGTCTCTTTCAGTATCATAGTAGCAGGAGAAAATGCTTTAGTGTTTTGATTTTGAAAATATTCTACTAATTATTCTACTAGAATACTAAAATGTTCTACTATAAAATATTCTACTAAAATATTCTACTTATCCTAGTTCTTTTTTTTTTATTTATTTCCTCTAAGAATTTTAGGTTTTTAATTCCTGCAGAATTATTCACAGAGTTATGTTGTAAACATTAATAAGAGTTTACCAAACCAAATAAATCGGCTTTGTTTTTAAAAGTGGTGGTAAGGAAGGAGAGGAAGTGTTATGGCCTGCCATAACATTTATTGCTAAAATATGAATAATCATACTGCTTACTAGCAATTAGACATAACTGCCTATAGGACTAAATATATAATTTCTCCCTGACACACTTGTGGCGAGTTGTGATACCATCTTTTTCCTTTTCTCTGAAGCAAACTAGCTGTCAGCTACTTGCAGGCTGAAACAGACTGTTAGATCATGTGGCCCAGTAAACTGACTCAGTCTGGCATCAGGTATTGGATATGATTCAAAAACACTGTCATCATTTCTGCATAGATTTACACAATGTACTTCACAATACTCACCATCTTATTATTTATATTTGATTTTTTATCAGCCATTTCCTGTGCCATATGTGTTATTGTTTGTACACATTAACAATGGGATAATGTGCCTTTATCTGCCATTACAGAATAATAGTCATAGTTTTTTGTACTAATAGAGTTTGCTGGAAGAAATCATTAATTCTACACTTACAGCAGATTTGTCCAATGATCTGACCCTAAAATTGTTTCTGTGTCACTTAGGAAGAGAAGATAACAGAATAGATTTGAAATTAATCCTTTGTGTTTTCAAGTCTTTGTGGCAATTTTAACATTCAGGATTTACAGAGAAAACATAGTAAAGAAAATTCATATTAATACACTCATTCATAGCACACAATCTTAGTACATTCAAGAAATTCTGAACTCTAAACATATCAGGAGTTTCAATAAGATTTTTGTAGTTGTTCTTTTGTCTGTAGTTTTATTCAAAGAGCAAAGCATGAATTAGAAAATGAGTACAAATAAGAAAGAAAAATGGGATACCAGAACAATACTACTGGTGCACGCAGTGTCCAAAGATGTAGTTTATTGAAATTTTCCATATCTTCTTCAGCGCAAAATGTGTCTTTCCTCCTAATGCAATACAGTATGTGCCATATAAAACCAAGATACACTAGCAGGCATTTATTCTTTAGCTTAAACTGCTGTCTTGAAAATTATTAGCATTCAGTGCCAAGACTACTTTCTAGTGCTGTGCAAGTCCCTGTTCAGTGAAGGGGAGTTGGCCTAGATGGCCTTTAAATGTCCCTTCCAACTCAAACAATTCTGTGGTTCTGAGTCCAACCGGTGTTGGTTCCTCTCTGTCCTTGCATCTGAAATGTCAATGTTGCATCTCTTTTTATTGCTGGAGAATTTAGTTCAATTTAAATTAAAGCAATCAGCTATTTAACTCCAGTAATTAGATGCTTTGTAACATCCAATTACTCCACAAATTGCGTAACTCAATATGGGTTACAAATAAGTATGCATTTGCCCATTGTGCAGCAACAGCATTTGAGTAGCCTGTAACATTGCATGGTTTGATGAAATAAGCACAATGTGACACATCCTAGCTAATGCAATTCTTGTTAAATCAGTGAAACGATTTTTAGGTTATATTAGCTGAGAGATATTTCTGAAGCACAGTAAACACAACTAAACTGCAGAATTGCTAATGCTAATTGCACAATTCTCTATTTGTGACGTCCAGTAAATTTGAAAGATATTTGCTTGTGCTTGTCTTCTGATGTCCTTCATAGTTTGATTTGTTACTAGTTGAACACAAAGCCTTCAGCTGGCAATCAAAGAGACACTCAACCGTCTCAGCTTTAGTTCCAAGCCTAATAACATGATATGGGAGTCGAGACAATATTTTTGGCATGGTGGTCCCCTGTTTACAAATCCCTGTTTAGACAAACATATTCTTCTTCCTACTATTCCTGCTTCCAGGAGTATGGAGCAAGGGGGACTTTTCAATAAAGCCTAGACATACTTTGTTTAATACAGTGAAACAAGTAAGAAAATGCTGAGATTCCCTTTATAAAATTAGACTTTTCTGTGAGCTTTCTCAGCATCTTTTTGATTTATTATTTTGTTTCACTCCGTTTGTGTCTGTAAGCCTCTATCTGATAATGGAAGAAAAATAGCAAGTTTTAGGTGAGCAAGGCATAATGGAACAGCAGGATGCTTGCGAGCCACTTAAATTAAAATGATGAGGGAGAAATAGATATTAATTATCTCAGTCTGCATTATCATTTCATTTCACAAGCAGGGAATATTTAACACCCCAGGAGAAAAATAATTAACTTCCTTTGAATTTTTCCACAGTGAACCAGTGCTCAAGAAGCAAAATGCTTTCTTTAAGTCTGGAGAAATAATTTAAAATCCTATATAGGGGGTAACTAGATGAAAGACTAGAATCCAGTATGTTCACTGAGCAGGAATGATGAAATGAAAAGGTAGAAGAATCTATGTTTATGTTCACTCTATCCCACAAAGTATGACCTCCTCTGCAGTCACAAGGACCTACTTCAATTTCAAGGCAATAGCTATAAATGTTAATAATTGCCTTTACCTCTTTCTCTGTTGCTTAGCTTCTTGCCCCATTACCAAAACCATTATGTTTCTCAGTAATTCATTCTCTACATAATCTCATTTTATTTCCCATGTTTCCTTTATTGTGTTTCACCTTGGGCAGTACATCATGTAAATAAAGCCTATATCCATAATCTGCTTAAAGAGAATTCACTCTTGAAAACTCCATTCCAACCTGTGTCCATTATAGCAGATCTCTTTAGACCTCATTAGATGGGACAAGCAGGTGAGTATTTTAAAAGCTATTTCAGCATCTGTGATATAACCTTGAGTATATATTCAGAACTTCCAGTTGTACCTAAAGGATGAGCATGAAACAGATAAAGACACTGAGAAAGATGCTCTTTGGACTGTGTTTCTACTTCAAAAATGCCTACATTTGCTGTTAAAGACAACATTATTGTAGGCAATGATCAAAAGGACAAAAATCTCCAAGAGTTTGTGTTGAAGTATTTTCTCAAAGTAGAAATGAAGATATAACATTCAAATAGGCTGGAGTATGTGCATATTGGTACTGAAGATGAAAATGATTGAGTTAAAACTGAGATTTTATCTGGTTATTGTTTTTTTTTCAATAAGGAAGAGAAAGTCTAGCTTCAAACTGTCCTCTCTGTATCTTAGAAAGCATAGAAATAAATGATATAATATTTGTGAAAAAGACGTAGTACTTTTAAATTCTGTTTCTTATGTATTATGATGGAGGAGCAGTGCGCTGTCCTTTCTAAACCAGGTTTGACTTTGAGTTTGTTTAGCATTTCAACAAGCTGTGTGTGAAATGAAAATGAGCTGATTCTCTTCTACTTCTGTGAAAGCCAAATGCCTGTGAAGGATTTTGACACCCTCTCATGTCATCTCACATTTGTTTGATGCAGTTATTGGTGTTTTTCCATTATTGGTCTTAGGTTATTGTTTCTAACAAATCTGAAGCCCTTTTTCATTGCAGCTTTAGTAGTGAGCAGTGTTCATGGCAGGAAACAGGTAGAATTTGAAATGCTACCTGTCCTAGATACCAGATGGAGCTAAAAATATTAATTAACGTTCTACCTGCATTTTTTGTGTGCACTTAAAGACATAGGAAATTAGTTCTTCTAACACCTTTTATTTTGCATAAGAGAAAAATAATAGTTACTTTCAAGCCTAGAAAAAGCCATTAATGTTTCTTTCCTCCCTTTTCTCTTTTTGTTCTCAAGCTTCATTCTGACTTGGACAAGGGAGTGGGCACTGTTAAATATACCCTTTCAGGAGATGGTGCCGGCACTGTTTTTACTATTGATGAGACCACAGGAGACATTCATGCCATAAGGAGCCTAGATCGAGAAGAAAAACCTTTCTACACACTCCGGGCACAGGCTGTGGATGTTGACACCAAGAAGCCACTAGAGCCTGAATCAGAATTCATCATCAAAGTGCAGGACATTAATGATAATGAGCCAAAGTTTCTGGATGGGCCTTACATTGCCAGTGTACCAGAAATGTCTCCAGTAGGTAAGGAGCTTTAAACTCTTGATAACTAATTGCATAACACTTGATAATTTAATTGTCTCAATATGCATTTCCTGCTGAGGAGAGAAAGGGAATGCTGAAATGAAAATATATCTTAAAAAATTTACTGTTAGAAATGTCTCACTGTCTACTTAGAAATATAGATAACAGTTTCTTTTTTTTTTCTTTTTTCTTTTTTCTTTTTTCTTTTTTCTTTTTTTTTTTTTTTTTTGCTTTATTTGCTTGTTTAAAAAGTGGATGTCCTACATAAATGAGTCCTTTTAACTTTTAATTCCTGAAGACATGAGAAGAAAAAAAATGGTACTCATGGCAGATACTCCAACTTTCTAAGGTTCTGTACTCTCAGACTTGGTATTGCATGAGATGAAGTGTGTTCCCTTTTCTTCCTAATTCATGTTCATTATTTGCTTTGAAACATCTTGCCATATATTGTTTCTGCCTATGCTACTGCTAAACTAACAGCATTTGCATAATCCCACAGTTATGATATGAGGCAGAATTCTTTATCCTGTTACCTTGTACGTGCTAATAGTAAGGATTGCCCTAACCTGGCAGTCACAATGCAAGAATAGAAGTGGGGGAGATCCAGAAGATTTGGCTGAGATCTTGAAAACATATTGTTCAAGATATGGAGTGCACTAGATTCCTAAGGTAGAGAAAATAGAAGTTTGATTCCAAACATGGTAAATTTTCAAATCTGTAAATGTTATTGTAGGAGCAGAGAATTGTTGAATCATAGAATCATTTGTGTTGGAAGTAGTCATGAAATGTTATCTGGTCCAACTTCCTTGCAATGAACAGGGACATCTACACTCAGATTATGTTGCTCGGAACTTGGTCCAGCCTGACCTTGAATGTCTCCAGGAACAAGGTATCCAAAATCTTTTGCTTTCCAAAGTATAGAAGTATATATATAAGGATGCTGGAGCACTAAAGTAGGCTTTTGTTTGGAGATTTTTCACAAATCGATAGACAAATGTTAGGACATAAATAGCACTGATATAGCTTTGGAGCAGGAAAATACCACAAGTGAATATTTCAGGTCTCTTCTTCATGACTGATTCTGCAGTGGTCCCAAACATTGCATTTATAACTCAAACACACTACCTGCATTCGCTACCATATGGTACTTCAGGCTTCTCTGTGGGCAGCAGAAATTAATTTCATACTGGGTTGGGAAAACAAGTGGTGGTTTGAACCTATTGCTGGTTCCTCTCCTAAGTTCCCAGTACTCCAAAAGCCATTACAAGTCATTTAATGTTCCCTTTAATTACTAAGAGTTTCAGAAGTTCTCTGACCATGAAATGTGCAGAGATTCTGTTGGTCCTTCAGCTGTGCAGCTCAGGTAGTAATATTTTGTATGACAATTCAGGAAACAACTACCTATCTACGCATGTTGCTACATAAAATTAACGGGGTACTGTTTTACATTTTGTGATAAGCAGTTGTAGTATGTGATACAATGTAATGTGAGTAGACATGTAGAAATAGTTGCATTAACCTCATACATCACCAAATCAAAAAATAGTAAGGGTTAGAAGGGACCTGTGGAAATCATCAAGTACAACTCACTGCTAAAGCAGGTTCCTTACAGTAAGTTACACAGGTAGACAGGTCTTGAATATCTCCAGAGAAGAAGACTTTACAACATCCCTAGGCAGATTGTTCCTGCACTCTTTCACCTTCAAATTAAATAAATTTATTCTTTATGTGCAAATGAAATTTCCTGTGATGTAGTTTGTGCCCATTACCCCTTGTCCAGTTGCTGGGCACAACTGAAAAGTGCTTGGTTCCATCCATCCAATTCTCACTCTTTAGATATTTATAAACACTGATAAGATTCCCCTCTCAGCCTTCTCTTCTTCAGTCTGAACTGTCCCACGTCTCTCAGCCTTTTTTCGTAAGGGAAATGCTTCAGGCCCCTCATCGTTTTTTTCTCCCTCTGCTGAACTCTCTCCAGTTGTTCACTGTCTTTCTTGAACAGGGGAGTACGGAAATGGACACAGATGTGGCATCACTGGGGCAGAATAGAGAAGGAGAAAAAACTACCTCCCAACCTGCTGGCCACACACTTTTGAAAACACCCCAGGATACTACTGGCCTTCCTGGCCAATGGCCACAAGGGCACAGTGCTGGCTCTTGGACAACCTGCTGTCCACCAGGACACTCTGGCATCATAGCCTACTCATGTGTCAGCCATTCCTCCCAGTTTTGTATCATCAGAAAACTTGCTGAGAGTGAACTCTATCCCTTAATTGTTGAAGAAGTTTAAACAAGTACCAGTTTTAGAAGAAGTTTAACCCAGTACCAACATGTAGGGATAAGTCACCTCCAGGTAAGCATATATAGATTAATGGTATACTCTCTCACTCTCTGTGTCTTCTTTTTATTGAAGAAGTAAACATATGCATGCAAGTCATACCTGACAAACTTGGTGTTTTTTTATGATGGAGTTACAACATCAGTGAATTAAGGAAGAGCAACTGACGTCATCTACCTGGACTTGTTCAAAGTGTTTGACACTGTCCTGCATAACATACTGGTCATCAAATTGGAGAAAAATGGATTTGATGGATAGACCACTCACTGGATAAGGAATTGGTTGGATGATCTCACTCAGAGAATTGCAGCCAGTGTCTCAATGTCCAAGTAGAAACCAGTGATGAGTGGAGCTCCTCAGGAACTGGTGCTGGGACCAGTGTTATTTAAAATCTTGGTAGGCAACACGGACAACAGGACCAAGTGCACTCTTAGCAAGTTCACAGACAGCACTGAGCTGAGTGGTGCAGTTTATGCACTAGAGGGAAGGGATGCCATATAGAGGGACTTGGACAGGCATGAGAGGTGAACAACCCCAGGACGTTCAATAATGCCAAGTACAAGGCCCTGCACCTGGATTGAAGGCAGTCCCAAGCATAGTTATAGGTTGGGCAGAGAATGGCCTTAGAGTACTCCTGAGGAGAAGGATCTGAGGGTGTCATATGATGAAAGACTCAACATGAGCCATCAATGTGTGCTTGTTGCCCAGAAAACCATCTGTATCCTGGGCTGAATCAAGAGAAGCATGATCAGCAGGTTGATAGAGGTGATTCTACCCCTCTACTCTGTTCTCATGAGACCCCATCTGGAGTATTGATTCCAGTACTGGGGCCCCAAACACAAACAGGAAATCAAGCTGTTGGAGTGGGTCCAGAGGAGTGCCATGAAGATGAGCAGAGAGCTGGAGCACTTTCCCTATGAGTTCAGACTGAGAGAGCTGGGTATCTTCAGCGTAGAGAAAAGAAGGTTCCAAGGAGGCATTATAACAGCTTTCCAGTACCAGAAATGGACCAACAGGAAAGCTGGGGAAGGACTATTTATCAGGGCATATAGGGACAAGACAAGGTAAAACAGTTTTAAACTGGAAGAGGATAGATTTAGACTAGATTTTAGGAAGAAATTACTTACTGTAATAGTGAGACACTGGAAAAATTGCCCAGTGAGGTTGTGGTTGTCCCTCCCTGGAAGGATTCAAGACCAGGCTGGATGGGGCTTTGAGCAACCTGGTCTAGTGGGAGGTGTCCGGGCCTATAGCAGAGGGGTTGGAACTAAATGATCCTAAAGGTCCCTTCCAACCCAAACCATTCTATGATTCTATAATTCTGTAGATGTCAGGTAAAATACTAACAATGATTTTATTTCATGGGGAATTCTTTTCAAGGTATGCCATGCACTGTGGGTTTTATATTGAGAGGGAATTGCAAGACTGAGATGTAACTGACTATTATGCAACCTGCAGGCATCTCTTTAAAAAGAATAATTTTCAATGTATTCTCCATTGGAAAAACAACAGCAAATGCAATGGCAAGAATATGTCCTCTTGACCTCTACATTAGTCAGGCACATTCACTACCTCTAAAAGATACTCATAACAGTTTTTGTTTTTCTCCATAGTAAAAGTTAAAAATAAAGATAAAAATTGACCTAAAAAGTCTAGGTAAGGTAAAATGGAGACCTCAACTCCAATTAGTGGTTATGAAAGTAGATAATAGATTTTGCTGTTGGGTTGTCTTGCAGTAAAAATACAGAAAAATGCCAGCTATGATGCTTCAGGAGATAGTGCCTTCTCAGGTCTAGGTCTTAACACTTTCATTCTCTGTCTTATTTCTGCTCTTGTTAACATACACAAGTTCAGAATTTTCAGAGGATTTAACAGTACTGCTTTCCCTTATCAGTACTATTTAGTTGCACATATAGAAATGCCTAGATCTACCATTGCCTGAGGGTAACATAGAAAATCACTTAGATTTTTTAGCTAGTGCAGCATATAGTTTCTTTGGGAAAAACACTAATAAACACTTCTTCTCAGATTTTTTATACTTTTATTTTTTAGTCATCAGTTTTTAACTCCCAAGTATCTTAAACTTCACTTACTATATTTTTGCAACAGTGTCTATTATGAGCTGTATTCACACATATTGTTTGTTTTCTGTGGGAAATATGCTACGACGTGATTATTTTCCCCCCTTACTAGTCATTTCTATGACAGGCTCTGATGACCAGTCATAGAATCATAGAGTGGCCTGGTCTGAAAAGGACCTCAAAAATCATCTAGATTCAACCCCCTTGTCATGGGCAGGGTTGCCAGCCACTAGAGCAGGCTGTCCAGAACCACATCCAGCCTTGCCTTGAGTACCTGCAGGAGTGCATCCACAGCCTCTCTGGGCAACCTGTTTCAGTGCCGCCCCACCTTCTGGATGAAAAACTTCCTCTTAATGTCTAACCTAAATCTCCCCTGTCTTAGTTTAAAACCATCCTCCCTTGTCCTATTTCTATCAACCCACGTAAACAGTCATTCCTTCTCCTGTTGATACACTCCCTTCAAGTATGAAAGGCCACAATGAGGTCTCCCCGGAGCCTTCTCTTCACCGAGCTAAACAAACTCAGTTCCCTCAACCATTTTTCATAGGAGAGATGCTCCAGTCCTCTGATCATTTTAGTGTCCCTCCTCTGGACCAATTCCAAGAGCTCTGCATCCTTCTTGTGCTGAGGGCCCCAGGCCTGGATGCAGAACCAATGGCTTACTGGCTTTTATTTTTATACAAAACACCTTTTAAGTACCACACTCTGCAGTGGTGGGAGAGGAATGTACAGAACTTGGAAGTCTTGTGAAGCAAGGTGTCCTTCAGAGCCCTTACACACTGTTTAGAAATTTTCTTAGCTACGTTTCCAGTTGTATAACATCTATTAATTGCTGTCCCTGAAGCTTTGGTAGCTGAGGATAAACTTCAACATTCGTTCCCAGATTCAGAGCTATAGTCCTAAGGCTGTAATAAAGTCTTGTATCCTGGCGATAGCAAAAGATACAAAAAATCCTGGATCCTCATATCAGGTTTTCTGAATGTAGATGACACTTAGAGATTATGTGCTGTATTCAAATTTCTCATAGTATATTTTCCAGTAACTTTATTGTGCTACTGTCAATACATGTTTTCAGTGAAAACCTGACTTTTCCCATGCAAATTTTCTTTGAGGTTATATTAAGTCTGTTCTACATTGCCTGTAGACTGAGGTTTTTCTTTGATTAGTTGTTGGTTTGTGTTGTGGTTTATTCTTTTGTTTGTTTATTTTTCAATTGGTTGATTCATTTTCACTCTAATCAATACCACCTCTTAAAAAAGTATTGAGATAATGTTTAACTTCTACATTTTTCTAAAGATGAGATAATTTTGGGACTACCATTTTATTTAAGGTTACATTCCTTACTGGGAACCAAATTTCTTCTTGTGCTATTTAGTCAGAAAAAGTAACATCAGCAGGATGTTTACTATGCTCTAAAACTCTAATTTAAGACAGCTGCAAAACAGGATGCCTACCTGTTTTACATCAGAGGCAATTAACCTCACACCTTCACATCTTCCACACACGCAGTGTAATTTACTCACCAACAAAAAGGGGATACAAAAAGGTTTATCACGGATGCAATCAAAAGAAAAAATGTATTGTCATGAAAAAATGTCTTATTTACAGACTAATGAATCATTCAGGTTATTTTACTAATGTATGATTTTCATTATTTCAGATACTCTTTAAGTGTGTATTGTTTAAATATTATAGTGAAAGGATACTGTTATGTCAGAGGCTGATGTCATTGCTCAGATGACTGTTGGAGCAAGGAGCTGCAGAGTACTGTATGAAAAAGTATTTATTTTGAAGGAACAATGATGTAAAGTTCCTTACAGAGAAACTCAGCAGATGGAGTAGAGCTAATATTTTAAGAACACAAATTGCTATGCTGTTAATCCATGTCTAGTCAAGAAATTTATAAAAGTTTAAAGGCTAAACTACTTTCTTTCTTCTGGTATTGGTTTGATTTAACCATCTTTATCTGAAACCATTATCCTGAAATAATATGAGTACCAAAATGTCACACAAACCAGAAATGGAAATCTTCATGTATGAGAACTGAGAAGGGGAATGTAATTTCTTCATTTGTAAGTTAGAAAAATATGTTGTCCTCAAATGTTACTTAATTAACTTTGTTGCTGATTCTGGTAGCTGTTCCAGCTTCTTTTGCAACAGAGCTCCTGCAAGAATGCAAATATGGGAGTGAGATTAAACAAAGGTTATCTCTTTATTGAAACTTCAAGTCCTGGTGAATCAGAATGGTAGCATACCAGCATTAAATGCACATTCAGGGAAAGATCTAAATATTTTTGTATATAAAAATATGTACAGAAATATATCTGCATTTCTTATGTGTTCATTTCACCAAATAGACATAGTTTAATTGATCATATTATTAACAGTCTATTTACCTGTGACATATTTGTAACTTCTGCCACAATATACTATTTGCTTTCTAAGGTGTTGCCATTATTTCTCTATGCTTACAGCTAGGATTGTGCTAAATTCTTAACTCTTTAATTCCCTATGTTACAGATATCATGTATTAATTCCTAGACAATCCAGTTTCATACCTTTCTTCTAAAGTAACTCTTTATTGCTTTGGAGAGCTCTACAGACTACAGGTCATCATGGCAATTATTCTGCCTTTTTGATTATTAATTGAATAGCAATGGAATATGTTCACGTTACATAGCTGTATTTCTGATTATAGTTGAATTCTATTTGAAATTGCCTCAATGGTAACATTACAATGCTCTATGATACTACAAAATTGGTATCTGGTTGTTTTTACTGTGTATCCCCCATGATGCCGAGCAATCACTAGAAGCATGTTATGGATGTTCTTCCTAGTGCACTGACAGGCTACAAATAGTCTCTATGAAGTCTCTGGCAGTATTCCTTCCGAAGTCAATACTTCAAGAAGGCTTAAGCATTGACAAAGGCTTATAATATTTAAGTGCATGTTTAGTAGTTTACTCAGTAATTTAATGTAAAAAGACATAAATGTTTAGAAAATTAACCCAATGAAGTGGTGGGCAGATAGAAACTCTGGAACCTGTACACTGGTTTGACACCGCCTATAGTTGCCTGGCTGTGTATAGCCAGGAGCTTACCCTGGTGTAGCACATTATTATGAGATGGAAAGCACAGTACTAAAAACAGCGTGGCAAAGGCTTTGGCTGCAACAAATGAGGACAAGCCCACACGCTGCAGCTGTGGATGCAGAAATATGCATCCACAAGATAAGAAAGAAAGCTTGCTTATCTTTGAAGGCCTCAGATAGATTGGGACCTGACAAGCCTTAAATGAGGTCTGGGAAGGAGAGGATCCTGACTCCACCTTTTCTGGTCACTCAGATGTACTGCATGCACTTGAGCTCCCCTAGTTTGGCCCTGCTTTCCCACCAGGTGCTCAGTTGCTGTTTCAGGCTGTGACTTAGCATTTCTGCTACACCTGAGCAAAAGCTGGGGAGAAAGGACTATGAGACATGGAGATGGTGTTTCCATTGGTACAAATTCCTGGCTTCTGGCAGTATGTTTTTAAGCACTTTCGGAATTGCACTCAGCCTGCTGTAGAATATGTCACTTGTGAAATTTGTAGATGCCAGAAAGGTATTTAAATAGAATTACACAATGTCATGGTGAGATATCTGCTGGTACAGTCTGTACAGCCTTGGTCTGCAGCTCTACTATCCCCGCTATGATCTTCATGCTTTTTTCTGGTGATGGGAATTAGATGAAATATTTGAGATGGAAATTGACTCAATTTGAATAGGAGGATAACAATGACTTGTTTGCTTTCTTTTTCATTTCTAATAATTCCCATCAATCATTTTGCCTCTTTTGTACATGAATAATCATTGAACTGATAGCTCAGGAGCATTTGATAAGTAACTGAGCTGCAACCCATCTGTTTGACAGTAGTGATAAAGTAGATTTTCCCAGGTGTGTTACTTGGTACTTCTTAGTGTGAAATCTCCTGTCCTCAGTGACTTAGTACCTTACCACTTCCCCTGCAATGTTTTGCAGTCAAGTGTTTCATTTTGTCAAGGTATCACCTGCTTATATATTCTCTTTTATTAACAATCCATGAGTTCAGATGACAATGTCAGCCACCCTCTAGTAAAAACCAGTCATTTATCCCTACCATTTGATTTCTACATTTTATTTGGATGTTAACAAGCTATTTTCTTTTTTAAATTATTATTATTATTATTATTGTTGTTGCTGCTGTTATTTCCATTGTCATTTATTTATTTATAATTAAGTCTTTGGTTTGGAACCTTGCTCAAAGCTTTATGAAAATCTACATACTGTTTTTCTATGCATATATATATATATTTTCTATGTATTATACATATACACTCAGTGATTCACTGCAGTTTTAGAAGGTTTTGTAAAGAGTGGCTTACTTCTAGGACACTGTAATAACTCATTAAATAGCTTAGGTTGGAAAGGACCTTGAAGACCATCTGGTTCCTACTCCCCTGCAATGGACAGGGCTACCACATCAGATCAGGGCACCAGCCAACCCAGCTTTGGAAGCTTCCAGGGATGGGGCATCCACATCTTCCCCAGGCAGCCTGTTCCAGTGAACTTACTGCCCTGTGATTAATGAATTTCTTCCTAATATCTAACACAGATCTTCCCTCTTTTAGTTTGAAACCATTCCCCCTTTATTTTCACTATTAGACAATGTAAAAATTAGGTGCTCCTCCTGTTCATAAACTCCGTTCAAGTACTGGAAGGCTGCAATGTAGTATACCCTGAGTCTTCTCCATGCTAAACAAGCCCAACTCTCTAAGACTTTCCTCATGAGAGAGGAGTTCCTCTCTTATCATCATCCTCATAACCCTCCTCTTGTCCCTCTCCAACAGTTCCATATCTTTTGCTGAGGGCCCCAGGTCTGGATGCACGGTGGGACTTCACTGGGGTCTCATGAAGGTCTTCCCATGGTACTTTATTTGTGTAGGTTGGTACAGGTCTACTAACCTGTCCAGCACTTGGGATAGTTCTGGTGTTCTCTTCATACCAACAGCTTTTTAGAGAAATTACTATCACACAACCAGTCTCATCAAATGTCATTTTGCACACTGCAGTTGATGTTTCAGCAGTATCTCAATTACAACTGCTTTCTTAATTGCAGTTCGTGTCTTTGTCATTCTTTTTTAAAATTATGGATAAAAATATCTGCTACACAGTATGTTTTATAGCCCTTGTAGACAAATGTGAGTTTTAAGAAAGAAGCAGAAGGAAAGGCAGGTTATGACTTCTTGGCCTTTTGTCAAAGATGCTTCCCCGTATACAAGGGGCATTACACACACTCACAAACGCAAAAACAACTTAAAATAAAATAAAATAAATAATAATAAAAAGAAATCTCACACTGGGGCACTGAGAGAAAATTACTAGCAAACAATAAAAGCTTTTGAAACAGAAGTGTTTCTTGGCATTATGATAGATCACAATGAAACTTAGGCAGATTCAACTGCTGTAAAAAATCTCTTAGAAAAAATCCTTTTAGATCAAAAGGGAGAAAGAAAATAATTCAGTGAATCAAGGTTAAAGGATTTTGACTGTAGTAATACTGGCTGTTATTTTTATTTCACACACTTTGGCTGTTGGAATTTGTTAGCAAAACAAGGAAACTTGGCCAGGAGAATTTTGTAGAAGGAAAGTTATGAAGGATATGATCCTGCAGAGATGCACACAGCAAAATTGTATAAGGGGCTTTTGCTGTTAAGAGTGAGGTGTTAAATAGTAATTTTTTTTTTTCTGCATGCTTGTTTCATAGGTCCAAAATATCATTCTCAGTACTGAATTCATGTAAAGCATGTAAGTCTCACTTCATGTGTATCCAGACATTCTGTACTGTTTTGAACTAGGTATGGGCAAAATTAAAAACTAATTTCCCAACAGATAAAACCAGTACATTGCTATCCACACTGTGACTTTGTTCCACTTTAGGATCAAAAGTAAATAGCACTTGATCACATCCAAGTCTTTTGATGTAGACAGGTTATCCAGCCAGTATTTTATTTATTGTATTATTAAAATTGAGCTATTTGTTTTTTCTCTGAATATGTATGTCAGTTATTTTGATGATGCTGAATCATGTTAGTTTTTTTAATATATACTGAGAAGCTTCGTAATTATTGGTACTTCATTGTGGTTTGCATAATCCTTTCTGGGTGTAGAATAGATTACATTAGTGTTGTTAGGATTATGAGTTAATTTTTGCTGATGACACTATCACTGAAGGAAAGGTATTTGAGTGTAGCACTGAGAAATGCAGGAATTGGTTCTAGACAGACACATGGAATGTCTAAATAAAAAACATGTTGTGCTGATTGTTGTTCTAGTAGCCACTGATCACCTGTAAATGTTAAGAATTAACAAGAAGTTGCTTTTTCTGTACTACAAAATGGCTCTATATTTTAAATATCCTTTCAGCGGGACCTGCTCTTTTGGCCACCAAGTGGTTTTAAACATTAAAGATATTTCAAAAGTATTACTTTTCTTAGCCACTGAATGATTGTAAACCTTAAATATGTTTCATAAAAGTTGCTTTTCAAGTTGCTGCCTGCATGGCTAAGAACATCATTTTTCCTAAAGACTGAGCTATTTTTTTCCTATTAGTTCAGTTCTATTTATAATTTTTTCATATAAGAAGAAGTGTAAGACTTCACTGGCGTGAGATGGGGCTTCATTCACGACAAACAATCATGTTCTAACCATCTTCTAACAAAGAAACTCCAAGTAATGAGAACAAGCTAGATTTAAAACACATTTTTAGAATATTTTATGTGGACATGAGCATATGTAAATCTAGTGTTCTTCTCCACCATTTTAGTATATAACACTGCATTGAGATAAAATAATTAAAGCAGACATGAATTATATTCTATACTAAGATAACTGGTCTTAGAAATCAGTCACTGATAGACTGTGTGACTCAGTGAAGTCATCATCAGTCCTAGAACAGGATAAAACAGAAGGCAGAATAGTCTCCAAGCTTGCTAAGCAAATGGGAGCCACTAAACCAAATAAGATTAAGGGCTTTAATTCTGTGTACAGAAATAACTCCATGTGGCAAATTAGATGTAATCCTAGGAAGTCCCAGAGTGATAAGAAAAGTGTTCATGACAATCTGGCTTTACTAGAACAATGAGAAAAAAATGTAAATTGCAAATATTCTGTGAATGACAGATTATTCTGTTTGGAGAATTCTCTAAGATTTAAAGTCTACAGCAAAGATACTGCAGATGAAAATTAAAGCTTAGGAAAAAAGATCTGTTGAAAACAGGGGTACAAAAGTACTGCAGATAGAGGAAAAGCACATGATGGAGTATTTTTAAATGGCATGTTTTCCAATTAAGTAAGTGTATCTGTCTGTGGACATTAAGATTTAGTGAATCCTAGATCCTTCCAACTTTTCCTCAGCTTTAATAAGGAATGGCATAGACGGGCAAACTCACACAGTGTCTATCCCATAAAGGTTACCTTTTTCCTGATTAAAGGATTATCACAGGTCGTACATGAATTTAATGTCCTTTGAATCTCTGATCAGCATGGATCTCAACAGAGCTGGTTGTAACATTTCCAGAGAAGTCTTTTTTATATATATATATATAAAACCTTCTGTAGAATTTTAAGGTAAAGATTAGCAGTTCTGTTTAAATGTTTTTTTTGAACTAACAGGCATCCATGTTGTGAGTCATCCCCCAGGTCAGCTGATTGACATTAAACAAGTAATTGCCAAATTACTGGAGAAGCATTCTTTATTCTAACCTGAGAAGCCAGGCATGGAGTAGATCCTTGCTTGCTAGCAAGCGATCTGTACTCCAGGCAACCTTCTCTGGAACTGGAAATTTACTGGTTTGTGTGTTTCATGGTGTCTCTGCCATGATAAAGGTAGGTTGCTATGCTTCCTAGACTGTAACTAAACAGGTTCTAAATAAGTAGGAAGAAGGTCAATGGAAATAAAGCGAACTGATCTCTGCCAATAATTCAGCAGTGTCAGTATTATTTTCTGGTGAGTGCTGGTACTTTTTTACTGGAACGAAACAGGATGAAACAAAAAAATAAAGCTACCTAAAAAATCCTGATTAAAAAATATTCCACTATCCAGAGAGAGGAGATTTAGATTAGATGTTAAAAAATGCTTTACTCAGAGAGTGGTGAGGCACAGGCTCCCCAGAGAAGCTGTGGGTGCTCCATTCCCAGAGTTGTTCAGTGTCAGGTTAGATCGAGTCCTGCCCTTGGCAAGAGGGTTGAAACTAGATATCTTTAAAGTCCTTTCTGACCTAAGCCATTCTGTTATTCTATTATACTCCATTCATATTTATTCCTGTTAGTAAATCATGCATCACTTTTACAATTTGTTCTGAAGTAGTATCCTAATTTATTTGAAACATAACATTTTTATGTGGCTAAGTTTTCTATACTGTTCAACCATAGGAAGTTCAAATTAGAAGCCTATTATCATCCTGCCTCTGTACATGACCAGAACTAGTATCTAAATGAAAGTTAAAAATACATTTATGCAGATTATCATGTCATTGTCTTTATGGGAAAAGGTTGCACCCAGTCGCAACTTACTTATGTTTTAACTCTGTTTAAAATGGCTGTTATTAGGATTTACATGCATGTCAGATACTTCTCTTATCCTCATTTTCTTAGTTCTAGTGACTGTATACTCTCTAAACTGATTGTGTAATTGTGCAAAATATTTTCCTATTTTTTAACATTTCTAACTTTGTCTGGAAGGTAAACGATGGATAGAAATAGTTTATTTTTGATACAGTCCTAACTGCAGTATACTTCTTTATCATGCCCTGTCTTAAACAGATGAAATCTTTAAAATTCCATGTGGAGAACTTTTCATGTCTCAATTACTTACACAGCTTGTCTCTGATCTCCTTTTATTTCTCCTGACCTTTTAGCAATAGGACAACCGTAATCAATATTTTCCACAGTTCTGAGAGAATTCAGATGAGAAATAAGCCTGAAGGTTCATATGCTCAAGACTGTAATTTATAGTCTTGCAAGACATGATAGAGACACAGATGCTCAAATTATCAGCTCCACTTGCTTCTTCTCTGGTTCAGTAACTCCAAATTCATCTACTTTTTCTTTCTGCTTCCACTCCATCTCACCTCATTCCTGTATTGTAAGCCAAACTATGTCAGACTGTTTTTAGTAAATGTTTGATAGTCCTGGGGTTCTTTCATAGTTCTTGCATGTGATTCTGATTGAATCACATTCACAAGTTTTGAATGCTTACACAGTATTAATCAATGAGCACAGTCCAGTGGGACATAGCACCTCACAGTTCAAACAGCTGATGAAACCATGTTCCTTCAAAAGATCAGCCAGAAAAGAAAACCAAATATCAAACAAACAAAAAAAACAAGCTTCCCCTAATTGCAAAGAAAAAGAAATGATTTAACATGATACACTGATAGTTTGGTAGTTTTACTTGCAGTACTGCTGGCGGAATAAGGAGGGTAACTTTTACATTTGGGAGGAGGAGTGCCTGAATATATGTAAATTACTACTTTTATTTGCCACATCCCAGATTCTGACACTAGAATGTTGGAATGGCTACAGTAGGAAGAAATAACAAATTCCCTTTTCAGCTGTTCTTTATAACAAATAAAAACAATAACAAATAACAAATAAATTCTGTTATTTCCTGAAGAAAGTATTTCGTAAATGACCTAAAAGTTGCCAAGATGTTGGACTACTCACCTGAATCAAAAGATGGTAGCAAGACATTAGCCCCTTAAATTCTTAAATCCATATGAAGGTGGTAATTTATGGTAAGTTGTAAAAGATGGTAAGTTGTAAAACAGGAGTACCTACTTTGGGCCACTGCACAGCAAGAAGAGTTATCTGAATTGCTCATTTAAAGCAAAGATATATGATGAGAACTGCAGCAGCACATCCTACTGATCTGCTGCTGGGCTGAAGTTGCGGGGGTTCAGTAATAGCTGTACTGCAATCTAGATACTTAATATTTTAGCCCCCTGTATCAGTTTACTTTGGGAAGCACAAGGGGACAGAAACAGTCCTAATAGGGTAGATTTTATGGCAGTGTGTTGCAAGGGACTTCAGGACACTAAGTCAACTGCTGTCTTGCATAGATGTCCTGATGGCTCATATCCATTGTCACTCTTACACAGACTGGCTACATTAAGGCCAACATGAGCCTCCCTGCCCACACTGCGAACGTGTTTTGTAGTTACTGACTTGCATGCACAGTGTGCATGGTGTCTGTACTGTTCTTATTAGCTGTAGAGTTCTTGGACATGGTTTTAAGATCTCATTAATGAGTACTTTTTTTACCAGCACATTTTCACACAAAATTTGTAAAGGTATTATGTCAATGAAAAAGTTTTATGGGCAACTTCTTTTCTTATTTTTATTTTTTATTTTATTTAGTTCTCTATGTGCTGGCCACATAAAATGGTTTTGAAAACCCTAGGCAGGCTCGCAATCAGCAATTAAAAAACTGAGCTTTACCACCAAGCCTAAAACAGCACTGAGCTAAAATTTGCTGGTATGCATTAGAGATGTGAACCAATATGTTTTTGAAAGTTGACCAGGCAGTTGGAGCAGGATCTCTGGAGCTCAACCAGATCAGACACAGTTCAAATTCCACTCTATGGCAGTAGATGATCTGGGGTATACCATGAAGGGTTATATGTCCATACAGTTTTATTTCACTGATTCCAAACATAGTTTCTTATTACCTGCCTAAACCTGGGGAAAAAAAAAAAAAAAAAAAAAATTTTTTTTCTTGGGTTCCTTAAATTG
>VXAB01004351.1:10518-45339 GCA_013399175.1 Odontophorus gujanensis | reverse complement strand
AAAATGGGAGGAAGGGAAGGAATGGAGGAAGGGAAGAAAGGAAGAGCCTAACTCATCAGTGTAAACTGTGATGCATAAGAAATATCAGTGTGGGTCTGCATGTGTTTATTACATCTCAGTGTGTTGTTTCACTGGCTTTGTACTAGCTGGTCTGTGCAATCATCACTCCCTGTTGGATTTCATGTAAATTCTGAGTGCAAGTGATACTTACTCTTTCAAAAACATTTCATCGTACCAAACCACCACACGAAGTGATACCATATTCCCATTGCGCAACGGTCTCCTTGTTCTTGTAGCCTTATTTTTCAACCCTTAGGGACTGAAGCTGCATCTGCTGAAGAGCTGTTTCTGTAATAGCTCTCTGAAAGCCTATTGCAGGTAGTCTCTAATTAGGCACACCCAGATGGTGGGCACTGAGCAGATGTACTGCCAGCTTGGGGTATATATGGAAGAAAGTTTTCTTTTGGCTCCCCATAGTTTGTCTTTCTAATGGCTTTTCTCAATTTTTCTTCACAGTGAGCATCATTTGAAATGTCTGTTCACAGTTTCTGAATTATGGAACAAGTTCAAGCATTCTAATTTTTATTGCACCTCTGATCTATGGTACTAAACATTCACAGTACTTGATGTAGTTAAAAACACAGGCATATCAAATGCATGTAATCCAAATGCTGTCATGAACAAAACTGCTCACCTGTGCTTTCAAACAATTAAGATTTTGTTCTTGGAAACTAATTAACAATTATGTTCATGCTGCCAGACCCATAAGTAAGCACACTCAATCATGTCTATGTAGCCAGCCTTGCAGATCAAATAAATGCAGATAGCTGGAATACAGGCTGTTGTTTTCAATCACTTGAGTAAATGCAAGAAGTAGATCTCTAGAGTGAGAAACGTTTATTTCCTAACAGATTCTTTCCACTACAGAATCATACATTATATGTCTAGCTACAACTAGCACTGAAAAGCTTAAAGGCAGACTACTTACCCAGCAACTCAACCATCATGTTTTCAGTGCTGTGTGTTCCATGCTTCATGTCCCATATGCGTTGTTGAATTTTTCACAGCTTTCAAGACAATGACAACTTTAATTTAAAAGTTCCAGTACTATTTCTCCAATTTTATGAGCCACATCTCACACAGAATTAAGAAAAACAAAGTTGTGTAGTGCAGCATCCTGTAATCACTTATGTTTCAAGGGTTTTAGGTACCGTAGTATGACTATATTGTCATTTTTTGAATGTAGTGATTTAATTTATTTAAAAGCAATGTTCACACAACAGCTGTACACCAAGGTAAGTAATCAGTGATGCAAAAATTTGGAAGTTACTTGAGAATTGAAAAGAAATTTAAACATTGCTGGCAAACTTTGTGAACCAGAATGTGATTTGTTGCAGGGCTTTTGAACACATCTTTAGTACCTAACCATCAAGAAATGTAACTAAAACATGATTAAGTCATTATTTCTGTCCGCTTGAGTGATAATGGACTTTCACAATCCATGTGTGGTTTAATGCCTTCCTGAATATTGCTCTTTGTTTTGGGAAGTCTTTCAGACTTACTATTAAATATCTGATGTGAGAATTACATTAATTGTTAATAGGTGAATATGTGGGATGCTCACTAAGCATGCTTAGCCACACTGCATCCAGCTGAAAAGCAAGGAAACAACAGAGTTTTGTGGTGGGAATGCTATTTACATCTCATGCTTTAAAAAAGAATAAAAAATACTCAGAAAATCATTTGCAATCATTAGATTTTAGAAGGCAAATGTCAAGAATCATCTCCATTTTTTTCATCACTTGAACATTATAGAGTTGCTGAGACCACCTTAACAGGATACATGTAGGCACTATAAAAGCAATTTTATCAGGAACCATGTTGGATATTGATATATTTTAAATTTAGGTAAAGAAAGACTATTCAGTGAAGAATAAACATAATTATAAAGTATTTCCAGAATCAGTTCAACTTTGGAAATTCTGAGGTGCTGTGTTATTCACCTTTATTTCCCATTTGATCATTTTCATATGTATTTTCACCTCTGACTTTCTAATATAGAGAGCATTAAAAATTCTGATAAATCATAAGGCTCCTTTGGAGTTTTTTCCTGCCCAGTTGCATGCAGAGTATTCTAAACATAGTTGGAAGAGTAACTTCTCATGGATTATCAAATTTAATTTTACAGACTCAGTATACTCTGAAAAAGTGTTGGATGAGCTTTCAGACTCCCAAGACTTTATCTTATCAAAATTAGAACTCTTAAATTAACCTGTGCCTGAGGAAAAATAGACAGTTCCAATATGTATGGCAAAAAATTTTAAGTTTTAAATCCTAATGTACAGTGAAGTACACAATGGTATCTACTGAGAATATGTTTTAGTAAACTTCACATAAATAGGCAATATTTTAGAAGATTCTGATCAGCCAATGAAGTTTTGCTTCTTGTTGCATTTTTGAATGTTTGTTTTAGGACCATAATCAGGCAATTGCTGCAAAAATAAGTATGATGATACAAAATTTTACTATCCTTCTGGGTTACCATCCTCATTTCTGAGCAAGCAGAAAGAAACATACAAGCATTTCAGATCTGTTTTAGAGGCAAATCATCTCTATCTTGTCATGAACTGTTACTAAAGGTTGTTCAAGCTAAGATGGAGCCCATTACACTGGGCTCAGCTGCAGAGAGCTCACATCCAACATTTTGAAAATACAGCTGTGCAAGCTTTGACCTAGAGCGGGTGATAACTACTGGTATGAAAGTACATGGATGGATAAACTAAAGGTATTACATCTCCTGATCATAGGGTGCAGCATAGCTGAGCCTGCCATTTGTGCTGCACTTAACCTGTTCACAAAGACCTGCAGAGAAAGGATCAATGCCATCATCACTGGCTGCAGTATAAGACACCATTAAGAAGCTGCTGTAGACATCAAAAGTAGTTTAACCAAAGCTGCATGCTCTCTGTCTGAGGTAATTTATGTTGGTATTGTGACTTTTGAGCTTTACCAAGGCAACCATACTCTTTCATCTCAACACAGTATGATGTTAAGCTGTATAGACCTAACCAAGTAATTTTAGATTGCCTACTTCAGGAACAGGGATCAAAATAGCAATGCTGTAAGCAGTCTGCATCATTACTGCTACTGATATTTGTGCTGGTGGTGGGTGTCATATTTCTTGTGTTTGGGATTTTGATCTCTTTTGTGTTTTTACTGACTTTTCATCCCTCTGCAAGTATTTTGTACCTTTCACAATTAGCAATTCTGAAAACGGAAAGCCAGCATGGTCTTTATAAATGTAATTATCACTAAACATAAATTTCCCTTTGTCTTTTAAATGAAACTGACAAAACATGTACATATCACTGATCTTAAAAGAATGTTAACTTGCAAAATCAGAGGAAGGAGAATACTCACATTCAACCTGAGTTGTATCTTTGTTATTAAATTATCTCAGTTAGTCTGCCTGTTATTTAGTGCTCTTAGTCCTTTCATTTCCTGCTCCTTCCCCATGAATAAGTTATTTATCTGATTAAAAGTTAATTAATTACTTTAGTGGGGCCACAAGTATGTAACTGAGGATGCAATTTTGCCTAAAGAATTTTTAAAATAAAATTTGTAATAATAAAAATAAACTGAAGTGGCATTTCACTTTTAATATAAGAACCTAAAAAATAAAGCCAAGAAATTGATAAAAACCTTTCTGGAACAAAGACATTTCTTAAAATAGGAATAAAGCAGAGAAATAGAGCACAGCAAATGTGGTATTTGGTAGATTATCATTTCAAATTTTCTTTCAGTTAGAAAAAAATTCAGATGTATGCAAATTAAAGAGAAAGTGGAAATAAAGTGAAGTGCAGGACAAGGGCAGTAGACTCACCAGCCTTCTTATAGATGTGAGACAGCAGTGTGCCCTCACAGCCCAGAAAGCCACCTGTACCCTGGGATGCATCAAAAGAAGCATAACCAGCAGGTCAAGAGAGGTCATCCTGCCCCTCTACTCTGTGCTGGTGAAACTTCACCTGGAATAGAGCATCCAGATGTGGAGTCCTCAGTACTTGAGATATACAGACTTGTTGAAGTGCATCCAGAGGAGGGCCATAAAAATGATCCAATGGATGGAATAACTCCTCTATGAGGAAAGGCCGAAAGTTGGAGGTGTTCAGCCTGGAGAAGGCTCCAGAGAGATCTGATAGTGACATTTTAGTATCTAAATGGGGGCTATAAGGAAGAAGGGGAAAGAGTCTTTATCAGAGTCTGTTGTGATAGGACAAGGGGATTTACTTTCAAGTTAAAAGACAAAAGATTTAGATTGGGTGTAAGAAAAATGTTTATTATGGTAAGGGTAGTGAAGCAGTGAAACAGGTTGCCCAGAGCAGTGGAGACATTACCTGGAGACATTCAAGATTAGGCTAGATCAGATTCAGCAACCTGATGTAGCTATAGATTCTCCCTGTTCGTTACAGGGAAGTTGAAACAGATGACTTTTAAGTGTCCCTTCCAACTCAAATGATTCTATGATTGTATAAAAATAGGTAAGTTGAATGGCTCTTTTAATATAAAATACAGTGTTTTCTCTTTCTTACTTAAAATCTGCAAAGAACTGATTATCATGATACTAGAGCAGTATTGTACATAAAACAGAGATTTTCCCATAGTTACAGAGTATAATTCAAAATATAATAAGGACCACATTGTTTTAAGTCAAGGCATCTGACATCTTTCATTCCTCCTATGCTGATGAAAGACTTACATCAAGGGTAATCTTGATTAACCTTTCTTGCACTGTTCTTTGATTAAATGTAATTCCTCGTTGAAAAGAAGGAATAATGAATGACACACAACTCAGCCCTTGTAGCACAGTCTAGGAGCAGTACCTACTTACTCCGAAAGCCTGGTTAAACAAATATTTTATTCTTCAAATGCCTATGTACTTCTGGTAATCTGAGATATGGAAAAGAACCAGTCAGTGAGAACAAACATGTTGGAAGCAGAAGTAAAATTCTTCCAAATTTTAGATTAATGCCATAACATCTGTATCAGTTTGTCAATGCTGTTGTGGCTGCTGACATTTTAGTTAGATTGCAGAAGGTAAGTTATTTTATTGTTAAGTTTTGTTGTTGTTGTTTGTTTGTTTGTTTTTAAAGTACCTTTCAGTACAAAATCCTGCAAAGTATGAATTTGACAATATTTAAATTTCTCACGTCAGTAACATAAAGCGTACATATATATGTATATATTATATTTGTGCCACAAACCCTATTTGTATCTATATAAATGCATGCAAAAGGGAATGTCTAAGTCTAGAAACAAGCTGAACTACTTTTGAATCCCAAAAGGATATTTAGTTTAAGGAAAAATCTGTAGTATAACAAATAAACTGAGAAGTGGCTGTGAGAAAGTAAAAGCTGAAGTGTTTTGAGAATACCTCAGGCAGAGAGGATGTTTGTCAAAATGTGAGTCCTGCCAAAACCCATTAGCATGGTCCTGAGTAAAGCGTGAGAGTTTGCATGTTTAAATGGGAAAGTCATTTTGAGAGGGGAGGCACTTGGGTTCCTTAGAGGACTCTGCTCAAAGGGCTTTCCAAAGTTGTGAAGCACCTGAAACCAAGCATTATATAAAGGTGGTTTTTTGTTGTTTTTTTTCTTGCCTCAATATAAATGTATTGCATTAAGTAGGGGAACCAAGCACAGAAGTCTGCACAATGTCACCAACTCCCTCTTGCACACATAGCATGAGAGACAGATCTGGTCTCAAGGCTGTTGATCCTCATTAGTGCTCATTTATGCAGAGACTGGTATGTCTTGTATATTAGGTGGATAGATGAGCAATATTTTGCCTATGTGGCTTTCCGCCCTGCTTTGGCTTGTAGTCAGATGGGAAAATATCCAAAATTAGTGCCAAACAGTGTAGTCTGTTATGCTTGTGCTTTCTCTGAAACTAGAATTTATGCCTGTCAGCTCAAAGTGCATCTGGTCTGCTGACACTTTTGGGTGTGACATGAACTCACGTTAAGGTATGATATGAAGATTAAAAGAAAGTATGATTCTTGCTAAAATGAAAATCAGACTTTACATTCACCAGTGTACTTGAAGTAGTGATAATGAAATTATAGGTGAAGAACAATACTTCCCTGAATTATAACTAATCTAAAGTGTTAATTTAAAATAAATAAGAATATGCATGTGATTTTTTTTAATTTAATTGATCGATCCAGTTCAAGCTGACATCAAAATTAAATGTGTATTACAGACATAATAGCTAATTATTCTTAGCTAACGTTAAGAAATTCCTAGTAATTTTGTAAACAATCTTAAAAAGCAGTGCAGAAGGAAAGAAGTATGAGACTGAGGTGTAGAGGTTTTTGGTTTAGATTTTTGGGTTTTTTTGTTTGTTTTTGCCATTTTTCTTCCTTGATTGCACACAGGTTTCACATTAGAGCATGACGATTTTTCCTCAGCGAGAAAAAGCTGGGAACTTGTAAGTAAATGGTAACAATGGTCAGCTTTACTATTGAGGAACACCCTGCATCATCTCCTCCCATCTACTCTTCTTTGAGAAACAGATGATCTGTCAAGTTTAATTATTTAAAAAATAGTTAACATAATATTCATAAATGCATAGAACATAGATATAATGATGAACAAACAGGTCATGATTATTAAACAATATCTATGAGTAAGAGTTTGAGAGCTTTCATGGACCAAATTCTGTATCCTACTGGGAGAAGGGCACCATCTGGTGGATCTTTTATTTGGAAACTGTAATGAAAATTATGAACATAAGTTAGAGACTCTTCATTTACTAGAAAACTGAACATTTTCAAAGAAATGCTAATAGTTAAATCAGAACAGAACAGGTAATAATGACTGATAATGTAATCGTTGCACTTGTGAGTTGTGGAATCCTTCAGTTATTTCCTGTACAATAAATGCTATGTCAGTATTTAACAAAACAAAGAAAATTATTCAAATACTAAAATGCTTGTTATATGTTTACTTGAACTATCTGTTCAGAGCTATGAGCACCTAGTAAAGAAATAAGATGTTTTGAATGCATTAATAGTGTTCAGTAGATCAAAATAATATGTAATTTTTTATTTTTATTTTTTAGAAACAAGTGCCCTCATTTACTGTTTCATTATTTGAATTCTTTGATTTGGAGACTTCAGTTGTATTAATTTTTGGCTTCTAAACATGACAGCAGTCACTATTAAATGCATTTAGTAGGATACCAGTTATTTGCAAGTCTCAAGTAATCAGTTCCCCTACAAATGACACAGGTCACAATGTCCACAGGGTTCTTTGAAAATGGCATATTCCGGCATCTTCTGCCTAACTTGTTACTTGCCCTCCTACACTGCATATCCAGCTTATCCAGTAACCGAATAGATTAGATACATTCCCAGAGTTATTTTCTGTCCGAAACACATGCACTCCATATGTTACCTTGCTAAAGCGCATTAGTCCATGAAAAAGGAAGTTTGGGAACCATTACTCACTGAAATTTGTTCATCCTCATCTATGCATCATATAATGGACAAAAGTGTTCCAGAGGCCTTTTCCAAAAGGTTTTGCTCATCCTAGATACATAAACAGTATTCTAAATAATGTAAAGAAAATACTATAATCAAATAAATTTTTTGTTTGTCCAGAACTGTCAATTGATATGCGCTTAAGAGTTTTCATTACGAAAATAATTTAAATTACTTAAGGACTCTAATCCACAGTTTCAAAATTCAGCCATTGTTGAGAACTCCGATAGTCCTAGGCATGTAATAGATATATACTGAAACTAACAAAGAAAAATTAGTTAGATGCTTCTACATAATGTTCAAACTGTGCACTCTCTTATTCAAAAACCATCATATTACTGCTGAGTTTCAAGGAAACTAAACTGTATTCTACATTATATTTAGCTGCTGTAACAAAGAAGTGAAAGAGACGGTTTTCTTTACTGTCTCCCTCAATTACCCGCAATTCATTAATTATTATTAATTTATTTTATTTTGCTTTTGCTTTTGATGCTAAAAAAGCATAGACACCCACTGAGAAATTCAACTGAATACATTTAAACAATGAAATGTGGCCTGACACTGCTTGATTTCTCATTAAAATTCTGTATCGTTTAGATAATTGGAACATATGCTCATTTTTGCCAGGCTCTTGACATAAAATCTGTTGTTGGCACTAGATGTGATGGGGTCGTAGAAAAACTAGTTGTGGAAGAGAGTCAGATATTTGACAAGCAGTGCATTTCCAGAAAGGAAATCTCTTATTTATCTTACAATTTTTTAAATGATTGAAGTGTTTCAAAAGAGCTCCTTCAAATATCACCACAAAATATAATTAAAAAGAAGGTGAAAACAAGAGGCTGGAAAGAGTTGAAGGCTGATCGGTATTTGAATGTCGACATCCAGCAGCAATGCTCTCTGAAAGGAGAAAGGCTATGAAAAAGAGGAATATTTTCCTGTAAATGGAAACATAGGGAAAGCTGCAGCTGCTTCTGGGGCATTTTATCAAGCAGGTCTTGTTTGACATTGAGTTTGGAATTCCCAGAGCATAAAGAGGCAGGGAGACTTCCAGTCCTGAAGGAAGGAGTTGACTGCAGAAGAAACGCAGTAGGCAACATGGTAGTTTAAGCAAATAGGTTAATTAAACGCAGTAAAGTAAGCATGAGATAGTGAAAATTAGACTGGCAAAATTTGGAGCAAAATTTGAAGATCTTTCTTGCTCTCCATTTGGAGCCAATGGGAATGGGAATAAAGTAACCTCAGAATGAGTGAGTCCTCTTGAAACTGCAGAACGTACTTTTTATGCTTCTGCAGCCAAGAAGGATTCACTCTAGGTGAAGTGTCACTGTTCTCTGAAATGTTTTAGTGTTTGGGAGAAAGAGTTGGCACTTTCACTGTTTTTACATGTGCTTTGCTCTTAGATGGTAACTCTTCCTGTGTCAGAAGGCTTAATAGCTTTGAGAGGAAAAAAGAGCACTAATCACACTCAGATGCTGGACATTTCAGCACCTCTTCCTGCAGCTGCTATGTGAACCTTCAAATCACAGAATCACAGAATTGTAGGGGTTGGAAGGGACCTCTAAAGATCATCTAGTCTAACTCTCCTGTCAAAGCAGGCAGCCAAGACCAGGTTGCACAGGTATGCACATCCAGGGGGGCCTTTAATGTCTCCAGAGGGGACTCAACAACCTCTCTGGGCAAACTATTCCAGTGCTCCTGGAATGAAGAAGCACTGGAAGAGGTTTTTATGCACATTTCTTACCACACACCACTGAAAAGTCTGATTTCATACCTTTGCCTCCCACATCTTAGATATTTATAGATGTGGATCACATCCCCTGAGTCTTCTTTTTTCAAGGCTGAACAGACCCAAGTCTCTCAGCCTTTCCTCATAAGAGAAGTGTTCAAGTCCCTTTATCACGTTTATGGTCCTCTGCTGGACCCTTCCAAGGAGAACCCTTGTTTGTCTTATTTGTACCAGGGAGCCCAGAACTGGACACAGTACTCCAGTGAGGTCTCAAAAGGGCAGAGTAGAGGGGAAGGATCACCTCCCTCGACCTGCTGGCCACGCTCTTTTTAATGCACCTCAGGATGCTATTGGACTTCTTGTCCCCCAGGGCACACTGCTGATTCGTGGCCAGTCTGTCATCCACCAGGGCACCCAGGTTCCTCTCCTCAGAGCTCCTCTCCAGCGGGTCATCCCCCAACCTGTACCGGTGCTTGCAGTTATTCCTCCCTAGGTGCAGGACTCCACAATTGCTCTTGTTAAACCTCATCTGGTTCCTCTCTACCCAACTCTCCACCCAGTCTAGGTCTCACTGAATGGCAGCACAGCATTCCGTCATGCCAGTCATTCCTCCCAGCTTTGTATCATCAGCAAACTTGCTGAGGGTTGACTCTGTCCCCTCATCAAGGTCATTGATGAAGATGTTGAACAGGACTGGACCCCTGAGCAACACCACTAAGTACAGGTCTCCAACTGGACTCTGCGCCACCAATCACAACCTTCTGAGCTCTGCCAGTCAGCCAGTTCTCAACCCACCTCACCGTCCACTCATCCATTTCACACTTCCTCAGCTCTATTTTAAGAATGCTGTGGTTGACGGTGTGAAATGCCTTGCTGAAATCAAGGTAGGCTACATCCACTGCTCTCTCCCCTGTGATTGCATCATGGAAGGCTGCCAGGTTGGTCGAACACAATCTCCCCCTGGTGAACCCATGCTGGCTACTGCTGATAACTCTTTTCTCTTCCAATTGCCTGGAGATGGCATCCTGAATAAGCTGTTCCATCACTGTATGTACTCCACATCATCTAAGGGGTTCCAGAGTTGTAAAAACAAAACAGCAATGTTATTCTGCTGCAGGAGCAACAGATTGTTTAATTCAACTACAGTATCATCCTGTGCAGTATTTTGAATGATCTCATTTGTCAGAGGTCTCCAGTAGTTAATAAAATGAAAATGAATGCTAAAAACAATTTTACCTTATGCCTGGGGCTCATTACTAATTATAACACACTGTTGAATAATTTTGTTCTCATTTAAAGTATCAGTTAAAATGACAAATGTGATTCTGTCTCATGAAGAAGAAATTAATGTAAAAAATGTGTAGATTGAGGAAGTAATAGAATCACAGAATCTCAAAGGTTGGAGAAGACCACTAAGATCATCTAGTCTTAATGTCGACCCATCATCACCATGCCCACTAAACTATGTTTCTCAGCACGCCTCCTCTTATCTTTAAAACCTACAGGGATGGTGACTCCATCACTTCCCTGAGCAACCTGTTTCAATATGTTGTCACTCTGAGAAGAAATTTTTCCTAATATCCAACCTGAACCTTCTATGATTCAACTTAATGCCATTACCTTTCATCCTATCACTCGTTACCAGGGTGAAGACTACCCTCACCTTACTACAGCCTCCTCTCAGGGAGCCATAGAGATCAATAAGTTCTTCTCTGAGCCTCTTCCAAACTATGCAACCCTGGCTCCCTCAGCCACTCCTCATAAGACTTGTGTCCCAGACCCTTCATCAGCTTAATTGCCCTTCTTTGGAGATGCATCCTCCCCAGGACCAAGTAGAAAGGGACAACCTCTCTTGTCCTGCTAACTACACTATTTTTGATACAAGCCAGGATGCCATTGCCCATTTTGACCCCTGGGCACACTGCCAGCTCATGTTCAGCCTACAGTCAATCAATACTCCCGAAGTGCAGAACCTAGCACTTGGTCTTCTTGAACCCTCAATTCATCAATCCAGCCTATACAGGTCCCTCTGTAAGTCCTTCCTATCCTCAGTCAGATTGAGACTTCCTCTCAGTTTGGTGTCATCTGCAGACTTACTGGAAGTGAACTCAATCCCCTCATCCAGATCAATAAAGATATTAAATAGGGCCAGTTACAATACCAACCTCCAGAAGAGATTGCTAGTGGCCACCTGCCAGCTGAATCANATGTTCAGCCTACAGTCAATCAATACTCCCGAAGTGCAGAACCTAGCACTTGGTCTTCTTGAACCCTCAATTCATCAATCCAGCCTATACAGGTCGCTCTGTAAGTCCTTCCTATCCTCAGTCAGATTGAGACTTCCTCTCAGTTTGGAGTCATCTGCAGACTTACTGGAAGTGAACTCAATCCCCTCATCCAGATCAATAAAGATATTAAATAGGGCCAGTTACAATACCAACCTCCAGAAGAGATTGCTAGTGGCCACCTGCCAGCTGAATCAAACTCCATTCACCAGCACGCTCTGGGCCCAGCCCTCCAGCCAGAGGGATGGCCCAGTGAAAAGTATACCTGTTCAAACTTTTCTAGGACAATACTGTGAAAGACAGAGTCAGGGACTTTACTAAAGTCTAGGTAGATTACATCCACAGTCTTTCCCTCATCCACCAGGTGAGTCACCTGTTCATAGAAAGAGATGAAGCTGCTCATGTAGGATCTGCCTTTCACGAACTCATGCTGACCGTGACTGATCCCCTGGTCATCCCACACATGCTGTGTAAGTCAAGGTGATCTACTTCATGACCTTCCCTGACACCAAGGTCAGGTGGAAATCGGCTGGCAATTGCCTCTGTCAGCTTCCTCAGCATCCTCGGGTGGATCTTATCTGGTTCTGTGAGCTTGTGACAACACAGGTAGAGTAGTAATAGGTCTCTACATTTTTCTTCTGAATTGTGGGAGTACTATTCTGCTCCCCATCCCTGTTTTCCAGCTCAGGGAGCTGAGTATCCTGAAGATAACTTGCTTGGCTATTAGAGACAGAAGAAGGCATTGAGAACTTCAGCCTTTTCCTCATCCTTGGGGGTACTGTACTAAATTATTAAAGATTATATGTTCTGTTTATTTTCTAGCATCTGTGATATATGTGATAAACTTACACATCGAGGTGGATTTCTAAAAACTTTTTACTTTTTTTCCAAATATATTTCATAAAAAGAGCTCCAAGTACCATGTTTTTGAAGGTGCAAAAATCATCAGGCTGACCTAATAAGTTAGATAAATGGTTCCTGTGAAAAAGAAAATCTTCGTAAATGTTTCAAAATAAAAACAGATTTTTTTTAGAGAAATGTTACTTCTCAAAGGCGTATCACTTTGCAAAAGGAACCAAAATGCATCAGAATGGGATAATTTCTTGAATACATCTGTGACAGGTAACAGGAGTTTCTGTATTTTGAGAGTTCCATGTGAGTTCAATCAGCCATAGTCTATGTAGTTAATGATTGAAGAAAATAATGTTCGAAGAATCATCCAAACAAGGTTTGAGTTGTACATCTCCCAGAAAGGCTGATCAAAATCCATCTATAATTATAAAATCATAGATTCATAGAATACCCAAGGCTGGAAAAAACCCACAAGAATCAACAACTCCTAACTCTGCACTCTGACACTTTTGTACCACCAAAAATCAAACCATATGTCAAAAAACATTGTCCGAACACTTCATGAAGCACAGCAGGCTTGGTAGTATGCAGTCTGAAAATGTAATGTTTAATCTCATTTCTCTCTGTTTAAATATCAGCATGACAGGAAGCAACTCATTTTATCTGGAGTGATAGCTCTAAATTCATGGTCTTTCACTACCAAGGTAAAGAGAGCTTACTTGCTAATGCTGGATGAACACCCTTCCCAGCAGGGTTTTAAAAAATGAACTGCAGAATAACACAAGCTGAAGCTACAGCTCATTTTAACTGTGAAAAAGATAAGAAGCATAATGGCATTTTCCTAGAAGATGCACACTATCATGTTAGCTATGAATACAGTTTTGTTTGCCAGTCTTATCTGAAAGAAGGACTTTGAGAGTGGAGGTCTTAGACTTTGGCTTACCTCTAACAAATAAGAGTGGCTTCTATGTGATTATAGCTTTTAACATCACTTGAAAGAACCCCACCCCTACTGGCTAGCTCATCACCACATCTGCTGTAATTCTGTTTTGAAGTTTGTCAGCCACAACCCACTGAGTCAATAATTCAGACTATCCTGTAAGTATTCAACTGTTTATTTTTATATATGAGTAAAGTTTAAATTAAAAAATAAACACTGTCTACCTTTTGGGGTGTGTAGGTACATTAACTTTTAGAGTACTGAGATTGAAATTTCAGCCTGAAGTTAAATTGTAAAATTTCAGCACCTGCAATTCAGACACACTGGTGAAAAACATAATCGCTTTTAAAAAAAAAAAGAGCTCTGGGAGTAAGTCTTCATCAAGCATATTTTAAGATTTTCATTTTCATTTTCATTTATTTATTGATGGCCATTGCTAGAAATCCCTCATATCCTCAGTCACATTTCCTAATTACCAAAGTGGTAGTTTGGGCTGAAATCCCAATGAGTCACCAAGTTCTGTAGTGTTACTACAGCTTTTTTTTGTGCATGTGTGTGTGTTAGTGAAGAGTTCATTCACCTAAAAGTTCAATTCCAGATGTCTCAAAACCATTTGCCATCTACCTGATTATGCGCACAGAAATGTTCCAGTCCTTGTTTTAACAGAATAGACCCATTTATATACAAGAGCTATCTTCTTTTAATCTCCCTAAGAAATGGCTGTATTCTATTTGGGATATATGCTTGTCTTTCAGTCTCACTTGTCAATAGTGCTCAATGTTAAAGAAAATACATAGATTTTCACTGATCAGGAATGACAGTGCAAGAGAAACTGAGAAGGAAAAACTGAAAGAGTGATATTCTAGGAGTCAGGCAGGTGTTTTCAGAAAATTGCATGTAACCCTTGCTCCTGTGATAATTAAACATCTGAAATATAAAAGTTTGTCAACAGTGTAATTAAACATCTGAAATATAAAAGTTTGTCAACAGTCTCCTTTAGAAAAATGTCCGAAAAGCTGGACAGTACAGATTTGAACATCCCTAGATTAAAAAACTACTGTCAAATCTTCCACAGCATTTGTGAATGTCTATCCCACTTCCATGCAGTTCTGGAAAAAGAGGCTTTCTTGTTCTGGCCTGCTTATCAGACTCAAAATGTGCTCAAAATGTGTTATGTGGATTGTAATGCTTCAGGTTAACTCAGAATCATGGTTTTGCTTTTTTTGTTTGTTTAAGAGCCATACTTTAAGTTTTCAATAAGGCAAAGAAACAAAAGGAAAATTGTGTATTTGCACAATCTTAACTATTACGAGCTGACTTCTAAAGTATTGTAAAATATTGTTTCAAATAAGCAGTGTTTTCTAGTCCTTTCAGCCCTTGTGATTGTCATTTGACTGTAGTCCATAATTCTCTCAAATGAACGACCTTAAAGAATTTGAAGGATGTGACATACTGCTTTCAGTGTTTAAAGGAGGGCTATAAGAAAGAAGGGGACAGACTCTTTAGCAGAGTCTCCCATGATAGGACAAGGGGAAAAGTTTTCAGACTAAAAGAGGGAAGATTTAGATTGGCTATAAGAAAAATGATTATTATGATAAGGGTAATGAAGCAGTAGAACAGGTTGCCCACAGTAGTACTGGATGCCCTGTCCCTGGAGACGTTCAAGAGCAGGATGTATGGGGTTCTGAGCAACCTTATCTAGCTGTAGATGTCTCTGTTCATTTCAGGGCAGTTGGACTAGATGATCTTAAATTGTTTCTTCAAACTCAAATGATTTGATGTTTCTATGATTCTGTTCTTGAGGTTTTGTTTAATAATACTGCATTGTCAACTTAGAAAGTAAATATAAAGTTGTATTTACTGCTAGATCAATAACAAATGCAACTACTACACTGGAAAGTTCCAATATGATTTTAAAAGAAAAATTTAAAAAACAGAAAACAAAACAGCAACAACAAAAAGCAATGCAGGTAATGGGGCTATTACACTAAGAGAAGGGACTTGATAAGAGAGTGATGCTTACCATTATTCTTAAGTGAGTGCCTTTTAAGCTTCCCTATGTTTAATATGATATTATGGTTTGAATTTCTTCTAGCTAATCAATAAATAATATTGATTAAATATATAAATACAAATATAAATATTGATTAAATATATGAATGTTAAGATATAAATAGTTCTATGATAGTATGAATATATATGGCAGAAATATTGTCTATCTTCAGTTATGACTTTAAGATTTTTTCTAATTAAGTTCCATTTGATCCTTCTATGAAATAATAAAGGCATATATGTGCTATTTTGGTGGTATCTAAAAGCACTGAAGAGGACTGGAGATCCATTACTCCTTATGTGATACAGAAAAGTGCTGCCTATGTCATGCTAGACAGTATTGTGACAGTAGGAATAGATTTTGGTGACACAGTTCTGAGGACTTGGCATCCTGACTGCATCTGCTCATGGTTTCAAATAAACTCTGATTAGGTCTCTTGAATTGAACACCTTCATATTAACAGCTGTGCTGCACTGAATGCACATCTACAGCATGTCTTCCATTTTAGCTCTATCCCCCAAAAATCCAGCTTGCGTAGTTTAAGAGTGATTCACTTATTGACCAGAGCAGAGTAAGTGGGGACAACTGAAAGATTTTATTCATAAGTACACCCCCAAGCCAAGCTGAAATGTTAGTGCAGAGGCACTTCTATCTTATCCACAAAGGCAAGCATACAATGATATTCTGAGAGGGGAACATCTGTTCATACAAGTGAGGACTAAATGAGATCTCAGAGTTATTTTAATGTGTTTTCATTTGGGTCAGATACATATATACTGTTCCTAGTAGAGAAGAGTCTAATCTGTCTTCAAGAGCTTCCAAACATAGGTCTCTTAAGTAACCCTAGTAATAAATAAATAATTAAATAATTTGCTTACCTTTCAACACTGAGGATTCCTACTGAGCACTGGGGCTCAGTATGAAGACTGGTTACTCTTAAGCTGAATGTCTGCACTGTGTTCTGCTACCAGATGTTTGCTCCGCTTTGTAGCTTGTATGACGATGAGTCATTTCTACAATGGGGATGAGATTCCTGAGTGAGATCAGAAAGCTTGTCTGAGACTTCCTGAGAGTCACAGGAGTCAGCCCTGTGCAAGCTGTCTCCACCAAGTTCATCCACCCATAACCCTGGTGTTCCTTGCTGTATGTTCACTTCATTACTCCTTATCCTGTCCCTTAAGAAATAGGACATTAGTCCATTACTACCTCTTTAAAAAGACATATCACATTGTAGTAAGCTATTACAGCAAGATACAGATTTGGAAGAGGATATGATTACCTTTGTTCCAGGATTCAAATGAATATTTGCTAGGAATCAGATCAGGACCTTATATGAGGACGTGTTATCCTGTTTTTGAATTCTGTTCTTCTTCCACATTTATTTCTAAATGCTATTCATGGTAGAAGCTGACTCTGTTGTCACTTATATTAGCAATTTCTCTTTTACCATTTTACTTGCTTTTATGAGTTTGCATGAGGGGAATACTTCATGGGGCCAGAAGACATCCACACCTCCTCTATCCTTTAAGACATTGGTTTGTGGGTTTACTGTTCCCTGTCACTACTGAAGGCTAGTGCAGTTGGATATTGACATTGGAGGCTACACAGAAAATGTAGAAATGATCAGTTAAAATGAATGAAGCAGATGATATTTTACATTTTAATCAAATGTCTAAATTAAAATTCTGTAGATCCTTTGATCTTGAAGTGGGAGGAAAGCCTTCAAAGCAATATTTGGATTAAATTAAAAAAAAACAAACAGCATCTTTCACATTGCACTCTAGGTTGTGTACAAGACAGTTCTGTGTTCCGAGGTTATTTATATGTTATGATGTTTCAGTTTAAGTCAAATTTGCTCATAAGAGATCTGTAGATTTTAGCTAGGAAATGAAAAAAAAAAAAGAGATCTATAGATAAATACATAAAAACCTGGATGTAAAAATAAACATTATTGACAGTTGTATGGAAGACTGCCCTGCATCCTTGAGAGGCTTGGCCACAACGCTGTAAATAGATGGAAAAGATCTGATGCAGGCCAAACAAACTTTAAAAGTGCTCCATCATCATCCTCTCCAAATCTCTCTTCCTTGAAATACCACCATATTAGTGATGGTTACCAAAATTTGATCTGAAGTTCATAACTGCATTAAAATTAAAATTGTAACTGTCCAAAAGATCCTGACAAACTTATTTCTGTAGGTCAAAACCCAAAATATTTCAATCAGTTCTGGTATACAACTGAATTTTATTTATGTAAAGATACCTGCATGAACACTGAATTACATTATTTCTCTCTGTGTCCAATATCTGGTAAAAATGAAGGAAGCAAGCCTCTGTTTACCATTTGAGCATTTAATGAAAACAAACTAAAGTTTTTTAACTGACATTCAATATAAATGACATTTATTTCACACTAATTTTTCTTCTATATAGAGCTGAAATTATCCTACTACTACATTCTTGTAGAATCACTTGACATTTGAAGAAATGATGTATGAAATTCCAGCTCATGAAATACATCAAAGAATAAAATAATAGAAGCACATTACAACAGACTTTCTCCTAAATTCTTTATATGATGTCCACCATTTTTGACACAGATTTTTTTAGGTTACCATTTCAAGACCTTTGACATACCTTAAGAATCTATCAGCAACTCTTCAATGGGAGAAAAATATATATATATTTCCTGGGTTCTTAAAAATACTTCTTTTCTTGGTTATCTTCCATGTGACACTGAAATGACGGATGCTGTTGAAAGGCCGGCAGCTGATATAAACAAGTGCTCTTCAGCTAAACATCATGACAATCACCAAGTTTCATTAGCATTAAAATGCTAGGAATCAATTCCAGTATATCACTGACTTCACTCAAACTGATCATAATAATTAGCCATCTCTTTGAGTATGTTTATCTGGATATTTTGTTCACATTGAAACCGTATTACAGATTAATAAACAAGAAACAAATCTTTGTACTATTATACTGGGGGCTAACTTTATTTCCTTGAGCCTTTAAGAATTCAGTGCACCAGATATGGCTAATGTCTATTTTTTCATAATTACATTGAAGTAGATATTTACTCAACCAGGGCAAACACCTTTACATATCAGTGTCTCTGATTTGCATAACATTTGATATCAGAAATATTCTTTCTGTGACATGGCTATCTCCACCTCATTGAAAAACATAAACTAACCCAACGAAATAATGATTTAGGGGTTCTTGCATAGCTATCATGATTAGAGGATATATTGGAATTTTTATCTCTCACAGCCTAGTGACCATAGGCATATAAGCAGCATTAAGTCCCTGTTGAGTCATGGCCTAGAAAGTTACCAATTAGTAAAAATAATAAAAGCAAAACTCAGAACTAAGTTTTCTGTTTGTTAAATTTCACATGAGTTGAAAAAAATCACCCTCAAGAGATGTATTGCTTAAATAAATACATATTAAGCTAGTGATTTGCTAATTGGGTTTTGTGCTTCTCTTTCTGTATGATTTCCAGCAGTTGCTTTACCAGGCTACTCCTTTATATGCATGTTGGGTATAGCCTATTAGCTGCTATTTCAAGCTCCTCATTTGCTTTGGCAGTGCAACCTCTGTAAAGATTATCACAGCCCTGGGACCATGTAAGCAGCTGGATGTCTTTATAAATAAATAAATAGCCTAAATTAATAAAAATAAATAAAATAAATAATTATGTGATACTAACAGAGCCATTATTAGCTTAGCCAGATTGCCTGCCCAGTGTGGCTTAACTCTGTCTGACCCCAACAGAAGGGGACTGGGAAAAAGAGGAAAACAAAGTAATTGTTTTGCTGATTTCCAATATAAATAATTATCTGAAAAACACACAGCTGTACGTTTTCTCTGCTTACTCTGATCATCTGTGAGGGAGACAGGGATGGCCAGGAGAAAGGGACCTATTAATTAATTTATAAGAAGGACTTGGAGAGACAAAAGCATTGTGAGTAATACAATGTGTCGACTCTCTAAACTTTTAGTTTTTCTTTATAAAACTTTTAGTGCATAAGGAAGAAGAAACTGAAAATTATTTTTCCACAACACCATGTATTCCAATTTGCCAGGAAAAAAATATATTTCAATGCTTACAATTCTCTTTTCCAGATGAAATGAGAGTATGTGCATGGTTCATCTTTACAAAGACTGCTCTGAAAGTCAGCTTCCAAACCACCTAAACTGCAGGGACTGAAAATCACTAGGTCATAACGATCACAGAGATGTGGTGGGATGGGCTCGCATGACTGGAATGTTGTCATGGATGGCTACATGCTCATTAGGAAAGACAGGATGGCAAGACCGGGTGGTGGTGTTGCTCTTTATGTGAGAGAGCAGCAGTGATGTAGCAGTGAAGAGCCTGTGGATAGGAATTAAGGGGCAGGCTAGTGTGGGGGACACTGTTGTGGAGGTGTATTATAGGCCCCCTGGTCAGGAGGAGGAAGTTGACGAGGCCTTCTACATGCAGCTGGAATTAACCTCATGATCTCAGGCACTGATTCTTATAGGGGTGTTCAATTATGCAGATATTTGTTCGGAAAGCGATATGGCCAGGCAGCACACTCCAGACGGTTCCTGCAATGTGGTGAAGATAAATTTCTGATGCAGGTGGTGGAGGAGCCGGCAAGGAGTGGGTTGTTACTGGACCTTGTTCTTACTAATAAGGATGGGGTTTTTAGGGAAGTGAAGGATGGGGGCAGCTTGGGATGTAGTGATCATGAGATGGTGGAGTTCAAGATCTTGAGTGGAAGAAGCAAAGCACATGTAGGGTTGCTACCCTGGATGTCAGGAGAGCCAACTCCAATCTCTTCTGGAACCTTCTTGGAGCTATCCCATGGGCTAGGATGTTAGAAAGTAAGGGGGCCTGTGAGAGCTGGTCATCATTTAAACAGTGCTTCTTCCAAGCTCAGGATTGGTGCATCCCTGTGAGTAAGAAATCAGGCAAGGGGGGCAGGAGATCCGCGGGCATGAACAAGGAGCTCATGCATAAACCCAAAGGGAAGAGTAAGGTCCATGAAATGTGGAAAAAGGGTCTGACCACTTGGGAATTACAAAGGAATGTTGTCAGGGCCTGCAGGGATGTAACAAGAAAGGCCAAAGCCAACTTGGAATTGGATCTGGCAAAAGAGATAAAGAATAGTGAGGAAGGTTTTTTAAGTATGTCAACAGTAAAAGAAAGACAATGAGGGGATGTTCTGTTAACGGGGGATGCTGAGAAGGAGGAGATACTGAACTCCTTCTTTGTTTCTGTCTTCACTGTGGGAACTCCTCCTCAGGACTCTTGGACTGTGGGGGTAAGTGAAAGGGTCTGGGGAATGGAAGGCTGAGGAAGGAGATGGTCCATGAGTGTCAATGCAACATCAGTGTACATAAATCCATGGGCCCTGATAGAATGCATCCACATGTGCTGAGGGGGCTGGCAGAGGTGATTGCTGAACCACTGTCTATCATCTTTGAGAGGTCTCAGAGAATGGGAGAGGTGCCTGAAGACCGGAGGATAGCCAGTGTCACTCCAGTCTTCAAAAAGGGCAAGAACTGCCAGCCTCACCTCTGTCCTTGGAAAGGTGATGGAACAGTTTGTTCAGGATGCCATCTCCAGGCAATTAGAAGAGAAAAGAGTTATCAGGAGTAGTCAGCTTGGATTCACCAGGGGGAGGTCGTGTTTGACCAACCTCGAAACCTTCATTGTGGGCTTCGTGGATGGGGAGAGAGCAGTGGATGTAGCCTACCTTGATTTCAGCAAGGCATTTCACACCGTCAACCACAGCATTCATAAAATAGAGCTGAGGAAGTGTGGAATGGATGAGTGGGCAGTGAAGTGGGTTGAGAACTGGCTGACTGGCAGAGCTCAGAAGGTTGGGATCGGTGGCGCAGAGTCCAGTTGGAGTCCTGTACTTAGTGGTGTTGCTCAGGGGTCCAGTCCTGTTCAACATCTTCATCAATGACCTTGATGAGGGGACAGAGTCAACCCTCAGCAAGTTTGCTGATGATACAAAGCTGGGAGGAATGACTGGCATGACGGAATGCTGTGCTGCCATTCAGTGAGACCTAGACTGGGTGGAGAGTTGGGTAGAGAGGAACCAGATGAGGTTTAACAAGAGCAATTGTGGAGTCCTGCACCTAGGGAGGAATAACTGCAAGCACCGGTACAGGTTGGGGGATGACCTGCTGGAAAGGAGCTCTGAGGAGAGGAACCTGGGTGCCCTGGTGGATGACAGACTGGCCACGAATCAGCAGTGTGCCCTGGGGGACAAGAAGTCCAACGGCATCCTGAGGTGCATTAAAAAGAGCATGACCAGCAGGTCGAGGGAGGTGATCCTTCCCCTCTACTCTGCCCTTTTGAGACCTCACTGGAGTACTGTGTCCAGTTCTGGGCTCCCTGGTACAAATAAGACAAACAAGGGTTCTCCTTGGAAGGGTCCAGCAGAGGACCATAAACGTGATAAAGGGACTTGAACACTTTTCTTATGAGGAAAGGCTGAGAGACTTGGGTCTGTTCAGCCTTGAAAAAAGAACACTCAGGGGATGTGATCCACATCTACAAATATCTAAGGTGTGGGAGGCAAAGGCATGAGATCAGACTCTTTTCAGTGGTGTGTGGCAAGAAATGTGCATAAAAACCTCTTCACAGTAAAGATGATGGAGCACTGGAATAGTTTGCTCAGAGAGGTTGTAGAGTCCCCTCTGGAGACATTAAAGGCCCCCCTGGATGTGCATACCTGTGCAACCTGGTCTTGGCTGCCTGCTTTGGCAGGGGGGGTTGGACTAGATGATCTTTAGAGGTCCCTTCCAACTCCTACAATTCTGTGATTCTGTGAAAATCAAATAGTGTTATTCCAGAAATACTGGAAGTAGGTTTGGTTATGCACTAAATGTAAGACATGCAATAGCTCTTAGCTGTAAATACAGCAAATGGATTTGAAAAACGTTGCCATTGCTCAAAAATTACAGCAGGGAATTATAGTGTTTTGTTTGGTTGGTTGGTTGGTTGGTTTTTGTAGACATGGCTGCTTCTGACACTGAGTTCCAAAGTGGTTTCAATTGGTTTGCATCAGAAGCAACCGATCAGAAATGATCAGAACCAACCTGAACAAGTTGGAACCATCCCCTACATCAAATATTTGTTGATTCCATAACAACTATTAAAATATAATTATTTTAACATGTTAACTTTCCTTTATGTAATTTTCAAATAATAAATATTGTAATTTCATGTTCATTTGTTTACACCGTGTAACGCATATAGGTACATATTGGAATTAAAATGTCATGAGCTATAATAAATGTAATCTCCTGTGAATGTGCATTAAAAATTTACAGCTCCAGTGCCCTGTGTTATTTCTGTAGAAAAACAAAACAAAACACAACAATACAAAGGAAAACATAAAATCCAAAACATACTAAAACAACAACAACATCAAACCCACCATTTTAAGTCTACTTTTAAAACTATATTGGTTTTATGCTTTACAATACAGTAGAAAACTCATTAGATGCAATGGACAATGCTTGATAATACTGAAAGAAAGAGAAACCAATTGCAGAAAACCTGTTCTGAAAATCAGATATATATTTCAATTAGTATATAACTGATGGCCCATGAAAAAAAATAAAAAAACTTGACACCTCATTAAAAACTGTACATACTACGCGTTGTGGAAGATGTTAGATATGGAATAATACAACTGAAGTGCTATCACTGTGAAACATTATTTTTCATATTCCCTATTTACAAGTTATCTATTTAAAAGATGACTTAGAATGTTTTCAGTAATAAAACATAGTTTATAAATCACAATTTCTTCTTTCTTTTGTATAATAAGGTTGAATTACTTGTAGCATATATGTAAAAAAATATGTAAACTAATGTCAGTAGACAGCTAAGAACTGGTCTGTGAGGGACCATCAGGCACCTAGGTCAACTGTAGAGTTTTCAGGCAGGCTGTTGGCTGCTCTTCATTTTCCTTCACCTTACAATGGCAACTTTTTTTGCATAGATATAGATATTGATTCAGCTGTGGTGTTTCACATACCTACCTTTGCAACACTGGTCTGTGCTGACTAGTGCTGCCAGTCTCTATGTGCTCAGCCTGTGTGTGCAAATGCACCTGGTATGAAAGTCACTGCCCAGATTGTAGAAATCAAATATTAATGGACATCATGAACTCCACTATGAGTATCTCCATGAAAATACTCCTTCTGGCTCACGCTCTATCAATAGATACATGTTTTAGGAAAATAATTTTTGAGATGGTGGAAAATGACACCTATACCTGGTGTAGGGAACCTGCTTTGGCAGGGGGGTTGGACTCAATGATTTCTTGAGGTCCCTCCCAGCCCATATGATTCTATGATACTATGATTCTATGATGTTGGTATAGTGAGGAGGAGTCTGGTCATGGCCATTTTGGAAAAAGAAGCTAGTCACTACTGCACAAAAAGCCCGTTAATCAGTTTTGAAATAATGCTAGGGCTTGAGATACAAATGCTGGAATAGAGGATGAGATCTAAAACCAGCTCCTAGCCACTGTGACTTTTATTTGAGTGAGCAAAACTAGATAACCTCATTTACTGCTGTATCTGTTGTTGCAGTTCTAAGGCACTGAATGAATTAAATTTATGAAAAATTATGAACTTTGGCCATCAAAAATCTCCACTATAGTATGTAATACCTCTCATGTAAAAACTTTCATTATATATGAATGCTTGCATTGTAAGGGAAAAAAAATGTTGTTTGAGTATATTATTTAGCATTTTTTAACTAAACCTTTCTGAACTGAATACCCTACTGAGTCAGGGGTTGTTAATTTGTGTTATTTTAGAATACTTTGCAATAGTTTCTCTTATTATTTTGTTATTGATACATGCATTCAGTCTTAAATCTATTACAGTTGTTGGATTTACTTTGTTTTATTTCTTTTCTGTTGTATTTTACCTGGAATAAATACTTCATGAGTCCTGTTTGCACTAGCAGGTAGTGTCTTGCTGTTGCATCTTGTTCCTCACATGACATTTTGTTGCAGGCTATCTTTTATTACAGGTCTGACAGACCTGCTATTTCATCTGTCTCAAGTGTTCAAGAGAGCTTCATTAAAGTGTTTACAAGTTCTCTGTTTCTAACTTGTAAGTCGGCAACTGTTGTGTCTGTGGCTAGCCTTTCAGAAACATTAGGTTTTTAAATTTTAACTGAATTTTCTAGGCTTTTCAGTGCTCAGCACCTTAAAAATAAGTGTGCTTGCAAAGAAGCTTTACATTCAGCTTTTTTATTTGTGAGCCGTATTCTTTCTGTCCTCTTATGCAGAATATTGCCTGCTTTAAGGTGCAAAGCAAAAATCTTGGTGATATGGCCATAATATTTTGTTAATTTACATGCAGAAGACAAACTAAAATTAACTTCCTTTCCAGTAGCTAGCAGAGCATCAGAAATAGATATCCTGGCCTAAGGGGAAACTTGGGAATATGTCTGTTTGTAGAAGTGTAGGATGTCTCAAATCAGTCCCAAAGCAGCACACTTCCAGCTAGGATGCTTTTGGTCAACCAGCTCAAGTTCAGACTTCAGGACATGGGAAGATGATTCTTCCACCTGTGAGGGGAGAAAACTCACTAGCCTAAGGTCGAAATAGATGGAAGGTGCGAGCAATTTATTTAGGGATAGAAAAAGGCTACAAGTATGTTGAAAAAGTAGTATCTCCTTCCAGAGGAGAAAGTAGACTGAGGTTTTTATGTTGGAAAGACAGTAAGATACTACAATGATGAATGGAGACAATTGCATGGATACCAGAGATAGATACTGTACTGTGCAGTGAGGGAAATCTGGATGACATTTTTCATCAGCATAATTGCTCCAAAAGACCTTACGTTTTCTTCAGCAATGGTAAGAGTCCACAGCTGACCATCATGTGCTCATATATTAGATTGCATCTGTCTTATATTCCAGTAGGAAACTGTATTTCTCTAGTTGGGTTTTTCTGATCTTTTTAGTACATACCGGGTATGTGCTACATAAAGAAATTTAGACACGCATTTGTTGAATAGGCATTGCTTCCACAGCTGTTAAATTGAATCTGGACTACGGTCTTCTCTAACCCATATCATTTTTCACCCTGTTGTTCCAGAAAATCAGGAGAATAGCTTCAGGCACTTGGTTAATTGAGTCCAACCAATTTCAGTGGCATTTGTTTTCATTCATTTATTCATTGTTAATAGAATCACAGAATCATAATCTTTCTTTCCTTTAAAATTTGACTTTAATCAAACTCTCCCTTAGCTTAAAAGTATAATCAGCCTATTGACTTTAAAAATAGTTGCTAGTCAAAGAGAACTTACATTTCTGTCTTCTTCGGGAGATAGAAGAAACACCTCCTGAAATACTCTGTGCTCCACTCTTATTCAATAAAGTGTAACAGTTGCATTCTTGTATGACCACCCATCATAGAGCTAGTATTTTTATAATGTTAGTTGCAAACCCATCAGCGCAACTGTTTATCATCACATGGAAAGATGTGGGGAAAAAATGAAATGTAAGTCCTCCAAATGAATAACTTTGAGTCACTTTTCTGTCCGTGGAGCATCTTTCAATAAGACAGTCCTTGAAATAATCTAGGACAAGTCCACAAGAGTTAATTTTAGATCAAGAACATTCCTTGAAACATTCAAGTTTACTGTACAGAAAAGTAACAGTCATTAATCCCATGCAGTATTCCATGGATATTCTTGAAATAATGGCAGATGGTCTCCAAATGTAGAGCATTTCTTAAAACAAAGATGTGGAAAACCTTCCTCCTTGTACTGCTTTTTCATATAGATTGTCTTGTCCCTCACTCACTCAAAATCAGTACTGGAAATTCTAATGTTCACTTTCACATAAGATTATAGGAAATATTAGTTCTTCAAATTTGAATGGAAAGGCTTGATACATTGCCTTTTTTTTTTTTTTCCTGGAAAAAGAAAATTAAAAAAAAAAAGTAGTTTGAGCACAGTTTTCATTTTGGGACAGTAACCAGCAGGAAGGACAAGAATTTTCTGTAGAACGGTTGCCACTTTTTCTGTTTTCTCTCTTTCTGTCTTCATATGCTTGGCTCTGGTAGCTGCCAAATCAGAGTATAATGCAAATTATTCCACTAGGTATGGTCTCTAATCATGACTGAAAACACTGCAGCAAAGGGAGGTTCTGCCTCCAGGGTGCTTGTGTTTCCAACTGAACTGTACTGGAAAGAGAATACTGAAGTCTAGATTTCATAGACAAGTGACTGAACCAAATATCCACTTTCAGTCTGCAACGTGAGTGTGAATTCAACCACTGCAGAGCTAACCTTAAGGAAACTGCATTATAGTTTTTTAAAGGCACTTTGAGATTGGTTCATTGACAGATTCAGGATTTGCTTGTACAAACACTTGTTTCACAGTCAAAGAGCATACTTTACTTGCACAGTTGTCTGTGCACACACTTGAGGATGTCTGTTATTTCACAAAATTAGTTCTAAAAATCCAGTCTTCTGCTTTCCCAGGTCTCCTTCTTATATATGTTAGATTTAAAAAAAATTGTAAATAATGTATGCATCATAAATTGTTTATAAATATCTTCTGATACAGGACTTCTCCATTCCTTCCCATTTTTCCTCAGTTGTTACCTGGATGGATGCTACCATGGAGCTGAACAACTTACTATTTTATTCTTACCTTATATCCAATGGAACAAGTGTTACAACAGAATCTGCTAGCAGCATGACTGATGTGTCTGAAATGTCCACCATCACTGCTCTGTACTGAAATTTTTATTACCTGTGTTTCTTTGCAGGTGCATATGTGCTCCAAGTAAAGGCAACAGATGCTGATGATCCTACCTATGGAAATAGTGCCAGAGTGGTCTACAGCATTCTTCAGGGGCAACCCTATTTCTCCATTGATCCAAAGACAGGTAACAGTTTATCAGCAATACTGGAAGATTTAAACTTCGGATTTCAATTTATGTTGTCAATATCAGTGTATAAATATGGACTATACTGATAGTGTGAAAATATAGTAATTTTGCACTTAATTTTGTTTTGATTATTGACTATTATTTCTATGAATTGCAATCTACTGTAAAAGCAAAAGAAACAGCCTCCTCCAAACAATCCTGGAATGTTTAAAATATGTATACATTAAGCCATTTTTCCTGATGTTTTGCCATTTCTTTACAGCTGAAGATTCATCTGCTTCATGCATTCTATTTTATTTTATTTTTTTGTAATTCAGTTTTATAACACAGATCTTTATTCTTTTTTTCTTGTCAATTTTAATGCACTGAAGTTACAGACCAGACTTTCTTAGAAATGATTGTTTTACTGTATAGAGCTAATTTGAGACTGTGCAACAGCTAAATCATCCCCTTTCTTCCTCTTTTCCTGGGTCATAGCATGGCTGTCTTGGGTTACAGAATGTGTGAGCAGAAAAGGATGATGCATTTAAAGAGACTGATGTATTTGGGAGGTTGGTAGACCTGTTAATTAGATATCTTGTCCTATATTTTTAAATGTCATTCTTGATTCTATATTTATCAGTTCAGTCAAGGAACCAATAGACTACATGGTGATTGCCAAGCATTGTGTCATCCTGAATGTATTACAGGGATGGTTGTCCATATGCCCCTTTCAGCAAATACACTTTCTCCTTCCAGTAAAGCTGTCCTTGAATGTCAGATGGTGTGTTAAAGAGCCTCTCTCCCTGATCAATCAATAGCTTGGAGGTGAGAGCCACCTAAGGCCATTAGTGCACTATCTCCAACAGGCACATTCCTTTGTCACATGCTCCATTTAGCAGAAGATTGTGTTGCAATTTGCAGTCAGCAACTTTACTTTTGAAACTGAAATGTGACTTCTTAAGTGTCTAGGGGGAGGGAAAAGTATTTACCTTCATACTTATTGTTTTTATTTCTGCCTTGTAAAGAATTAAAAGGTAGTAAATCGCGCTAAACACACTTACTAAAGCCACAATTTGACTTCTAGTGCAAGTTTCCCAGGGAAAAAAAAGCAATGATTGTTAAGGAAGAACTTCTCCCTGCACACCCAGCACCGTAAATGGCAGTATTATAAGCCCTCATTTATTGCGAGTGGACCACAGGTCATAGCCTGCAGCTGACTATTTCTGTACTATCATATAAATTTAGTATTTCCATACCTATCCATTAATACTTGTCTTATATTGAAATTTAAGAATATGATAATTACCTCTGAATCTAAAAATGAATGTAGAGGTAAACAGTAAGTGAATAATGATGTGCAGGATGCTGCTTAATATTTTGATCTAAAATCCAGAAGTCTCAGGCAGCATTACAGATGCTCAGATATTTCCAGTTTTTTATTTTGTATCTGAAGAGAAATGCAGCAGTTTTTTATTGCAAAGTCTTACTGCAATACACTCGCCTTGAGTGTTTTTTGATAGAAAAGGGGAAGAAAGGCATTTTGATACAAAATGACAGACCAAACTCAGAACTCTTGGCAAATGGATAAACAATTTTTTCTGTTGCTGTTGTTTTATTGTTTTGTTTTTTTTCTCCATCTCTTGCTCTCTAGTGAGTTTTCAGCCACTCCATTGTAATTATCTAAAGAACATAAAAAAGTCCATAATGGGCAGACCAAAGGCTCATGCCACCCTATATCGTTTTCACAAAAGTGATTGTCTGTTCAGCTCTAGATAAAATAAAACAAGAATTTAGTGATGCATTCCCAGTCTACTCTTTTAGTCTCCAACAATTTCTCCTTCCAGACTTCTTGAGTGGTTAGTAATGTCCATGTAACTGATAACTCTGAGGGGATTTCTCCTCCATAACTTGTCCATTTCCCAGTAGTTGCCATGCCCAGGTACTTCATATCTGCACACTTATTAACTAGAAAAACCACAGCGAAAGTTTTCTTGGAAGAAAAAACAGTTCCTCATTCTTCTTTGAAATCTAACATCTCCTAAGTTCATTCATACCTTGCACTTCTTCCATTGCAAGAGGCTATAAGCAATTAATTCCTATCTACAATTTTGAAGCTCCCCATGAAACCCTGAGGAATACTCATGTCGTATTCTCTCCTAGTTATCTCTTTTCCGGAATGAAGAATTTCTCAAACATAGGCCATTCCATGACATTGCTTCTCTTTCTCCTCCTCTGGGCTTCTCCCAGTTCTGTTGTATTCTTTTCAACATCAAAGGGTGAGAATGTGCATACAGTGTTCAAGAAAGCAGCTCATATCAGTATCTAAAAAATGATTTAATAATCTCTTTTGTTTATTCCTTTTCAAACAGTTCCAAACATTTTGTTTGCCTTTTTTTTTTTTTTTGTCCAAAAATTTTGTGGAAATTTGTATTGCTACCTTAAAATTCTATTGCTATGAATTTATGGTCAAGTCATTGATGAAACTTTATATGCGGAATTATGATTGTGTTTGGCATGCACATAGTTTCACTTATAATCCTTTGTCCAGTCATTCCTGATAGGTAATTGACTCTGATATGAATTTAAGAATAGTCTTTAGTGATTATAGATTTGAATATCACAGCTTCCTCTTTGTTCATCAGTTATACTGACGTTCGCCTTTACAGTGCTCTGCTGCAGGTGGGCATGACTGTGTAGGAGCTGAAGAGCAAGGTTATTGCTCTTGCAGGAAGGTTAAATGTATTACAGTGACTGCCAGTGAGCAACCATTGAAGTGGAATATTCTGAGGCCTCAAACTTTATACATGGGTTGTTTTTTTTTTCCAATGCTGTGAAATTGTTCTCCTGATGAAAAATTAAACTGAGATTTCTTTAACACAGAGTATTTCTCTTCAGACAGACTACAGTCTTTCTTCTGTACTGTTCTGCTACTGAAACATCCTTTTCACAAACTTCTTTCTACCCAGTTTTCTGATGTGCTTATATGGTCAATTATCTTACTTGTATCTCCAATTCTTTCTTAAGCTCGGTCGTTGTGGTCCATATTCTGATCTTAGTTACATTACTGGAATCCAGATTGGTTTTCGGAGGAGTATTGTCATTAATATTTATACAAGAAATTATTCACAAAACCTATTTTTTATCTTCCACAAAAGTGAATAATCTTATTGAATTATGTCTAAGAAACATTGCAGGGCATATCTTCTGGTTCAGGACCTGTGCTTATTATTATCATTTTTCAGCAGCCTCATTGAAATAATAATTCTCTGCAAATTCAATATTAATATTTTTAAAAGATACAAACCAGAAGTTATTTTGTTCAGAATCTGAATGATCTTTATTGTAAAATCTTAAAACAGAAGGATTTAAAAACATGTCACATTTTTAAACATAAGACTTCTGTATTAGAATAAGCCTTTAGTTCAAAGTTTACGTATTCTTTGTGAAAGTGAAGATGGAATATCAAAGTTTGTAGTATCTTCTTTCCCATGGATTTTACCTCTAACATATTTCTCTCTTTTGCTATGTCTACATAGCTTCAACTCATCTTTATCCCATCCATATAAACTGATGATTCTGTTAGAAATAACATTTTTATATTTTTTCTTATTGTTTTCCCTAAGCTTTTGAAATAGAGTAGGTAGAGAAGGGAAAATTGCCTATGCACTGTTAGACAAAGATTATTCCCATGTTTTTTTGTTTGTTTGTTTGTTTGTTTGTTCATTTTCTGGAGCCAAAAACCTCCTACAGAAAAAGAATACAGAATACTCTTTTACTTCCAGACCAGAATAAATAGTGGGTAACTGGAAATTTTACTACTAGAACGATAGCAACTTCTTAATTTTCTGAAGGAATATTTTTATCTGAGAAAATCACCCAACTGTACATAAAGCAGGCATAATAATCAGGTGACGTTCACCTCCTGCTCACAACACTGCCCATTTTCAGTGAAGTTTATTGTTATTATGTTTCGCTAGTATAACAAGGAAAGTCTTTAATTCTCACGTTCTCTTCTCCTTAGAGTGAACATACTTAGGATGTTGTAAAATACTATGGAATGTACACCCTCTACAGTGTGAAAATTATGAATTCAGAGTTTTAAGAGAAGACATACTAATGTTCATCTTATCTACAAAAAACATATTTTTCATGAATATTGCCTTCCACCTGAATTATTAATGGTTCTGCTATTTTCATGATGCCTGTTACAATACTATTTTTTCAGTAAGCTCAAAATTCACAAATATTTACATGAACAAATTTTCACAGTTAAGTTCTACAATTCAAGATTTCTGTCTTGAACTAACAAAGCACTGAACACCACCATTTGTTTTCTAAAATTCGTAAGTATAGAGCTGTTGTATCTAACTGTTCTTAAGTATTTGTTAGTCATATTCTAGATCTACACGGTACAGTAAATGCCATGCTAAGTTGGAAAATTGTAGTTATTTTTAACCATTGTTATTATCAGTGGAGAGTGGAGAGAATGGAAAATGTTATGCAATTCAATTTAATAGGAATTTGTAATAAGTTCTGTATGAAGCAGATCTGGGTCAAAGTTAATTTTAGATAAAGTACTATAAACTAGCAATTCCTGTTTTTACTTGTTAACATTGCAGCAGTTAGTTGACAGAAAAATAAGAATGAACCTTCAATTTTTATTTTTTTTTTCTTATCAGTCCAGATCCATTAAAACACCAAGGATAAAAGACTGCTTTTAAAATCAAACATGTTACTAGAAAATTGCATTTTATGAAAGAATAATAATTGAGGGGAATAATGTGTCCATTGATATACTTCTAATTGCATGTGCTACCTGCAGCTATGTGTATCTACCAATTTTCTGCAAAAACTGTTGTTTAATTTATATCAATCTGCAATGTAATACAGACTTCTAAAATTTTGACAGAGAGTTCATCTTCTCCTATACATTTGTTTTTAAGAGGCAGATTTGAGTGCCTAAAGCCTTGTAGCATTTTACAACCTCATAAGCTAATCCTATGATCACTATTACCTTCTTCTCTCTACCTTTTATTTTTTCTTTTTATTTTACACTTCTTTTTATTTTATATTTTTTAACGGTTCAGAAAGGGGACTATGAAATAAGTGTTGAGAGTCATTTGAGTAAGGATTATGTTTTGTTTACATTTATTTAAGGAAACTCTTGATGTTTTCACTGCATCTTTGTACTGTATCCAGAAAACTTTCTCAAGAAAAGGAGAAACCTACAGTAGCTTAAATGTGTTCACCAGTGATTGATTTGAAAAAATGGAAGGTGCAGACTCTGAAATACATTAACAACTGTTCCTACACTGCCCTACTTTGCACAAGACAGTGTTCTTCATTCCTCACGTGGTGAACATAATACACTCGCACTGTTTATGTCTCTAGTAAATATGCACTATTCTCTTGGCCATTTATGTCATACTTGAAACGTCACAGTGGTCATTTTGAATAGCTGAACAGATGCTGAGACACCTTTTAAATGCTCAAGTAATTTGTACATTTCTATGTGAGCTGTTCTTGTATAAATCTTTTAGATAAAGAGTCATTTCTGGTCTAAGAGATCCAGTGTTGAAATGTGACAGTAGATAATCGCAGCCCTTTATTTACCTGTTCCTTTTCTTTCCCATTTCTTCTCATAGGTGTAATAAGAACAGCTTTGCCAAATATGGACAGAGAGGTGAAAGAACAATATCAAGTTCTTATCCAAGCCAAGGACATGGGAGGACAACTTGGAGGACTAGCTGGAACCACCACTGTAAACATAACTCTCACGGATGTCAATGACAACCCACCCAGATTTCCTAAGAGTATGTTGTATTCCAAATGTATTAATTTTCAAATAAGTATGATTGAAAGTGAAAAGTCTTTTAAATAAGGACTTGAGATCCAGAAAGGACAGTATATGGCAAAAAACAAACAAACAAACAAAAAACAAACACCACCACCTAAAGGCAAACAGGATATACTGCTGTTTTTAATGTTACGTGAAGTTAAATTTGAAAGAATGAGTTTTGAATGTTTAAAAGAAGATATCATCTCACAGGATTGTACTCAGTCTGATAGTTTGTTTCATTTACACTTCGTAGATTTGGAAAACTGGAAAAATGGCAGAAGGTTATAACCTGGGACTTCAAGGTATAGAAAACCAGAGCAAATTGAGCTCATGCTATGTATTGCTGTTATGATGAACAAGTACAAATTTTTCACATCTTGGCCCAGAAGATTTTATCTTTCCTTGAAAATACTTAAACATTCAAAATAGAATCTTCTCTAGAAATTTATAACATTTCATATGAATTACTTTAGATGAGTCTTTTCAGAAATATGCTAATTTAGAGTTTCATAGTCTGTATGTAATTAGCGAAAGTATTGTCACTTATTGCTCTTCTTCAATTCACTGAAGGTTTGTATGTTCCCTATCTTTGAAATGCAGATACTAATCAAGCATAAACTTTGATAAAAACTACACCAAAACATTTGGCTACAAAAAGTTGTCGATAAGGCAATAACATTAGAACACTAGTGTGAATTTACAGAAAGATCAAATCAACATTTTACTTGATATACAAGTTCTTCTAATGTAACAAACTATATTTGAAAATTCACAGTTCTCTTTCTTATAAAAATTATTCACTTTCCATACCTCATTATGAAAATATATACTGCATTTTTGCAGAAATTTAAGAATTGACATACTAAGACCAAGATCCATCTGACCCTATCTTCAGTCTTTCATAATGACATCCAGGGAATATGCATAAGAACAGGCCAAATACATGATAATAATCCAGAACATTTCCCCTTGGCTGTCAGCCAAGGTGATGTCTTTGTTATTAACAACCTTCAATGTTTCTTTCTTACAGCACATTGCCAATTGCTTTTTTTTATGCATGTCCTATCAGAGTTCACGGCATTCTAAATTACTGAGTTCCACAGATTAAGCATATATTCCACAACAAACAACTTTCCCTCATTTCTTTTGAGTTCATCCCTACATGTCTATCTTCATGCTCATAACTTCAAAGAATTTAGGAGGTGTTGTAAAACACAACTTTTATTTGGACTAGCTGTGCTGCATGTTTTTTTTAGCAGGGGTTATTATCTATGAGTCTGTTAATTCCAGTCCTACAGTTTTGCACTGTGAATATGNTATTATATATATTTTAATATAGTATTTATGATTTTTTATTTTGCTTTTTGGAAACATTGCAATGATTCAGAGTAACTACCTGCCAGGAAATGGAGTCACTCACTTGTTCATAACAACTAAAAGGATACTTGTGCAGAATTTTTCGTAGGTTGCTCTGAAAACCACGACTCCTATTTATATCTACTGAAGTTATAACAGATACAAAGAACACAATACACTAATTGACAGAGTAAATTGTCAGCTATAAAACACTGTTTTTCAACGTAAGCACTGCCATGAGCTGTTCATTTTTGCCAGCGATTAAGAAGACCCTGCAAGCAGTGCTTATCAAAATCTACACCAGCAGAGG